>BMAO01022496.1:0-24004 GCA_019973975.1 Trichonephila clavata
TAACTATCTCATAAAAAAATAGAATGAATGCATCTAACGCCTTTTTATTTAAAGCTATACCTTGTATTCAATTCTTTGCCATAAACAAAGAGACACGAGAAGAGCAAATCTAATTTTGTATCGGATTTCTTATATCGGATTTAAAGAAAAATAACAACTGATTTAGCTTTTTCGAGAATGAATGGGACTGTTACAAATTTGTGTTTTAAAATGTTACAGCTAAAAACACGACACACATGTTGCTTATTCGAAATGTGAAAGATAGAATAATCATTAAAGAAGGCAATTTTATATAGCTGTATTCATTCTCAATTAAATCTTCAAATCACTTTAATCTCGCTTCGAAAATTTGAATCGGTCAGTTCTTATTTTTAGTTTCCTAAAATTATTAAATTTTAATCGAAAGCTAATTTAAATTGTTGGATATCGATGCCGAAGTGCATCTGCATAGAAGATTTATCAGTGTGAACATGTTAGAAGAGGAAAGTTTTATATTAAATAATTACAGTAAATTAAGAGTTATGTGAATAAATGTGTCGATAATTACTTGAACGAGTAATATAGATGTGATGGTGTAATTAGAACAGTTAAGTGTTAGCTCAGTTATATTGTCCTTTTCAAAATTATCAGTCTTCATGTTGACTCAAAATGTAACATTAATTAACTATCAATTAATAATTATAAATATACTATATATATAAGATGAATGACTTTAAGACTAATTAATAACATTCTATGGAAGACTGGTTCTGTAATTCTAAGCTCTTGGGTGAGAAAATAATAACAGCTGCATTCCAGTTAAAAAATAAAATGATTAATTCTTTCTTATAAAAGATAGAAATAATGATTAATTCTTCATATAATTTAAGCGAATCGGACCGCCATGTGTACATAAACGTATCACAATTTCGATCGAGCTGGTAAGATTTCGCCGGTCATGAATTTATCAGCAATTCGGAATCTAAATGTGACACCAATAGTAGTCATACCATATAGTAGTCAATCAATGACTACTATAAATAGTAGTCATTGATTGGTAATGTTAATTATAATGAGAAATAGAGTAGAATTTTTTTCTTCTTTTAATATGTGGTCATGGAGTTAGGGATTTTTAAAGTATGATCACAAAGATCGACTGATTATTGAAATATTAAAAAAACCCAAAAAAACCAGGATTTTACAGTTACAATTTTTTCTTTAATATTCAAAGAGCAACAAAAAATTCCTCAGTTCTTAAAGAGAAAAGCATCAAAGCTTCATGGACAGAAAAGTATCAGTAAATGTTTTTTAGGTTCGGTTAATTTAGGCAAAAAAATTTTGAAATTAAATTTTAACAATGAAAATGAACGGTACTTTTTTGATTTTTCTTAAGGAAACTATAATTGAAAATTTAATATTTCAATTGTGATTCATTATTCGTAACGCAATTTTACGTATCAGGATAAATAATGTAGTATTATTCTAATTTTAGTTATTTAATACCATATTGTAAGTTGCTTAAAATTGTTTTTGTGGCTGATTTATAAATATATTATCAGATTTTGGAAAGGTTTATTTACAGGTGGCTTAATTTATAGCAAAATAAATTTAAAGGAATTTAGTGGGAATACATGTTTAGAGAGATAGATAATTTATCAGTTACTTCTTTTTTACAAATAATTCACTCCTTAACCTTTTTTTTATATATATGCGATTTGTTTTCTCAATGAAAAAATTGTTATAACTACACATACTATCGTGAAAGACATCTTTTCTTTCAAAATCCGTTGCGTAAATAATAGTCATATATTGATTTTTATTTTCAAAGGATAACTATACTTTTGTGTATCATAAAGCAACTTTTATTTTTAAGACGTCTTAAAACAAAGAACCAATTTTAAAGAATTTAATGAATTTTATGATTTGATTAACAGAGAGAAAGTTTTACTGTTTTTAGAAAATATGCAAAAAAGATAATCCACAAAGAAAAAAATCATAAGCAACGTATAATGTACAAGTCAAACTTAGTTTCATAAACTTTCATGCCCCTTAATTGTCAATAAAACCTTAGATCGGGGGTGGCCAGCCCGTGGCACGACTGTGCTGTAATAGTAGCACGCGAAGACTTATGAAAAATTTAAAAATTCAAAACGATAATTAATATTATTACTATAGTTTTATATTCCTTAGGTAGGTTTGGTCGGTATTCTTTAGTGGTCACATACAAGCGGTCCCCCCCCCCTCCTCTTCCACAAACGTTTCCTGCCTTTTTAGCGCGTTTTTCACGTAGTGTAAAAAGCGCTATTAGGACACAAATTTCGTCTTCGTTCCATATTTTGTTGTACCTTTTTCTCAGCCAATAAGCAACCAATTGACCTCGGGTTTTCGGCATTTGGTCGCATTTGTGCCCTAGAAGAGCCGAATCTTATTTAAATTTAATAATTAAAATTTTTTTTTTAAAGTATAGTATATATTACTTTCTGTTAGTAAAAAGTTCATTAGTTGCATTATTGTAAAATACAACATGTGAAAAACGCGCTAAAATTACTTGGCCATGCCAATGATTGAATGATTGATCTTGTTTTTTTTCCTCACCCTCTTTTTTTTTATTCTTAATCTCTAAACCCATTTATATTTCACAATATTTTGCAGCTTCCTGGTTTAACTCTTGGCTAACAATATTAGTATACTTTCAGGTTAATTTCCTGTTTTTTTTATTTTTATTATTTTATTTATTTATTTATTTTTTTAGCAAAAAATGATATCTCCAATAAAATCAATAATCTATCTCCCCCCCCCTTTTTTTTCTCTCTCTCTTTATTTATTTATTCATTTTTCACTGCTGCTACTTTTTTTTTATGCTTCTTTAAAAAAAAAAAATGGGGGGGGGGGGAGGAGATCTGGCAAAAAAAGGTAATCCTCCTTCGGATGAATCATTTTCTTTTTCTGAAAACTGAACCAAATGGCGGGAAAATATCAACAGGAAGTGGTGTCATCAACTGAAAATTTGATTCCAAAGAAACTTTTTTTAATGTAATTATTTATGCTTCCTGTTTTTTTTTTGTCTATGGTGCATTTGTTTTGTGTAATTTTATTATTTGTTTTGCGTTTGTAAAAAAGTTAGAATTGTTTAAAATGTAAACTTTGATTTTTTTTTTACAATAAAAATTGGACGTGAGGGTGATTGTTTCCCGAAGGATCGGTTGTAGCTCTAAAACCCTCTTCGAATGAGCTTGGTTCCTCTGGGCATTCATCATCGTCAACAACTACAGTTTTATTGAAATGCGGTTGTCCCAGACAAAAAAAAAAGACATCAAAATTTATTTTAATACCTTAATTGAATTACAGTAGAAAATTATAAAGTAGAAAATACTCCTTCATTCTTGTGCGAGCAGGCTTTTCAAAGGAAGTGCATTCGTGAGATTTTGGAATTTGATGGAGCATGTTTTAAAATATCTGGAAGAACAACATACTGAGAACTACCCAGTGAGTGTTTGATACTCAAGAATGCAGATTGAGTTTGAGATTTAGCTTTGCTTGCCAATACAATGAGGCATTTAAATGATTTAAATTTATGACTACAATGAAAAGAGTATACTTTCGTACCCTAATTGATCATGTATCTTCTTTTCTTCTCGATTTTGGAGATAAAGATTAACAATTTCACTTTAATGCACGAACTATCAATTAAAGTTAATAATGCCTCGAGTTACGATAGTTTTAAAAGTTTAATATCCATTTTGCAATATTCATTTAGTGCTAAGTTTAATGACTTTCAAGACAATAGTAAAAAAAAAAAAAATATAAAAAATGTTGATATTTCATACATTTTTTTCCATAATTTCTCGGCAAAACGTTTATTGTTACCCACCTGAAACCCAAATCGGAAATATTGATCTACAGCTCCATACTACATAAAAAAGCAAAAATATAAGGAACTTATTTGAACTGCAAGGAATCCGAATTATGTGAATTTTGAAAAGTTGTACGAGCAAGCAATTTCCAAATTTACTCGATTTGGCTGTCAGATATTGTTGTAGGTTTGGATCAATATGTTTTGAACAAATGTTTTTTGTTATGAATATAATAAAATCAAAATATAACTCAAAATTTACTGATATACACCTAAAAAACAACATAATTTTGTTAGCATCTCCGAATACTAATCTTAATATTGATGAGTTGGTTAAAAAAAAAAAGACTACAAATTCAAAAGCCACGTTAAAAAAGTACTGACTGCTTAGTAATTATTTAGAACTAGATGTCTCAAGTTACTTATTTTTTTTATAGCTAACCTAATTAATTTGTGAACCTGTAAAAAGTTAATTAACTATAAAACTTAAGTTTGTACTTTTGTCTTATTTTTAAATATTATCTTTGAATTCCACTCTTAGATTTACATAAAAATGCACTATTTGCGTAAAAATTCCATAATAAGCCTACAAGTAACATTTTTTCACCTTTTCCAGTTGTTTTTAGGTTTGTGGACAAAGTTACAAGTGGCCCCAGTTGGTCACCCCTGCCTTAGACATATGGTTCTGCCTCTCCGTCTTCAAGAAAAAACAGATACCATCTCTTTACCATTGTCCAAGATTCAGCGAAGTCTGAGTAAAGAACATTCTCTCCCCTTCCCCCACGTTTCCTGTGGGATGGGGGGGGAAGGGATACAGTGTTTATGAGCAAAATGACAAGCCGAAAAGGCTTACATGACCTTCGATGACTTAGGTCGAAATTTACAATGCTTTCCAGCGTTTTATATTTCTTTGGGAAAGTTTAAAAGAGTGACATATTAGGAGACCGTCTTTGCGAAAACGGAAAATTAAATTTTTAAAACATTTTTTTTTGGTTATTTTTCAGTTAAAGTAAAATTTTAATTTTTTTTCGTACTTTTAATTGTTGATTGTATATTAATTTTATTTTCATATCTTGAAGAAAAATCATTTAAACTTGGATCCTTAATGGGTTAATGATAATTCAAATGGTTAGTTTGAATTTGGTGTGAAAGCTATTAGAGAGAAGTGTTATCTCAGGTGTCGTTCTTGTCATCAACCTGTGGTTAAAAATTAAGTCTTTGCGTTGCTTCTAAATGTGATAAATATAACCTTTCAATCAATTATTAAAAATGCAACCTATGTATCGATTGAGTAAGATTAATAAGATTTAATAACGTTATAGGGGAATCTTGTTCTGAAGCCTTAAACTTTTGTTGGGTTATCTTAGTCCCTCTTTGGTAAGAAAAAAAATAACAGCATCCTCATTTCAATTTACAAATAGAAGAAAAACATATATATAAATATATATTTATTCTCTTATAACATAGGCCAATCTTACCACTATGTGTTAATAAACATATTACACATTCTATCAAGTAGATCAAGATTGCACCTTGCATGGCTTTATCAGGAATTCCATGATTTGAATACAATAGTATTTATTGATTTGAAATGTTCACTTTTATGAGAACGAAAAGTAGAGTTATATATATATATAATAATGGGAAGTAGTGTGCACAGATTATTTTTATGACGGGAATTATATTTTTAAAAAAAACATAGACGAAAACACCAAGACTTAATCTTCATGCTAAAATTAAAAAATTTTTCGTCTTTGGGTGGGGTTTGCATCCCATCATTCTGTACTCCTCTTATAATGGAATTTCTGATAAGAAGTATGATCAGGTTGTCTGATTATTCAAATATAAAAAAGGAATAAAAATCTGTAACTCTCTCCCTCTTCCATGTTTTTATTTTTCTTCCATTAAACAAAATAGAACTACTCCACACACACACATTTATAAATCAAACAATAATCATTTACCATATGCTACAGAAGAACGCATTAAAAATATATGAAAAAAAGTATCAGTGTATGATTTTTATGCAACTGCCAGAATCACTTTATTCATAGTATTTTACTAAAGATAGAAAATAAAAATTTAAGCATAGGCTTTATTTATAGTTTAGTTTATAATAGCTAAAAATTTTGTAGTAAATTTAATTCTAAAAATAAAAAGAAATAGATTATTGGACAAATCAGTTTAAAATGTCAATAAATATGTCTTTCACACATAAAAAAAAATCACCTGATTACATAACAGAAATTAAGATAATATTTTCCATTTTAAAATAACACTTACATGAACAGATTTAATTAAAGTACTTTCATTTACAAAAATGTGCTTTAATATACCAATATATATTATAAAAAACATCAATTTCTCTGCTTGTAATTAACCTTTTTATAACTTACATAAGGATAAAAGTCGAAATACGTAATTCATTTTCAAAGTATTATTAATCACAGTAAATGGGTTATTAAAAAATTATATAACAATCTTTTTTTATTTGTAATTAAGTTTCTCATTTACTAAGCTCAAATATATATTTCTTCTGCAAAATTAAATTCACTAAAAATTTTGATTTAGGTGAATGAAAAAAAAACAGATTTTTATTTTTACAGTGAAAATTAAATACGTAAGGGAATTTCACTATTATACTCAAGACATGGAAGAAAAAACTGCCTGAAAAACAATCTCCCAAATGGAGAAATATCTCTTGTTTCAATGAACCACTAGGGCATAGAAAAATGCTATAACGCCAAACCAGGCAACCCAGAATAATGACGTCATTGCACATCTACCAATGACAAGCAACCTCTTTTCCTTTGACCGTGCCGAAAAGGAACACCCAAGTCGTGAGTAACTCAAAAAGTTCTCTCTATTTAACGTCATGCGTATTATTGTATTCACGTGTATCAATAAATATAGATTGTTGTGGATAAGAAAAAAGTAATTTTTCTTTTATAAAAATGGATCCCGACTTTAATGATGTGATTAAACATCTTAATGAGTTTGAAATTCGATGTGTGACTGGAGATTATGACAATTTTTCCTTGTGTTTGAATTTCGATAGTTGTAAAAAATCAGTATGTAATGATTTTTTTAAAGCTTTAGAATTCGTCTTAGACAGCTTATTCAGTCATGATTTTACAGCTATATTAAATTCTTCACTGTCTCACTTTTGCTTAAAACAAGATATTTTCAAATCAAATTCTCGAAATCATTTTGAGTGCAGCTTCGTAGATATTGATGAACCACTACTGCCGGTATACTTTAAACAACTTTTGTTAACGTGTATTGGTGTTGCCGCCCTACAACAATTTGTGAAAGTGAACATCAGTGGACCAAACGTGGATGATGATAATAATTATTTGCTATTTACATCTGCTTTTCCAAATGATGTAACCCAGGATGATGTGATACAGTTCTTGAGTAAAAACGGAGAGATTCCCTATTCGAATGTTGCCCAAATAAAACTTCTTTTCTTAAGTCATACGTTTCTGTCTTGCATACCTCCATCTGAGGATGTATGTATGATGCATAATTGGTGGTTATTACGGTGTCTCTTGATATATCAGAAAGTGATGCCAGATAAAATATCTTCACTTCATATGGAGATGAATGCATTGATGAAAAAAATCAATGAAATGTCATGGCTAAATGAGAAAAAGTATCCTACAGCTGCATTGATGTATTACATGGAATGCGTTCAAATGCATTTATATTATGGTGAAATAAGTCAGGCCAAAAATCATATTACTACTGTTCAAAGTCTCGTTGGCTTGGGCATAGAATTATGTGGAGCTTATGGGAAGAAGACTCGATTTCAAAGCAAGGCTACATCACAATTGCTTGTGAAGCTGAGGGGGAAGAATAACAAAAAAACATCCGAAATTCCTTCAAAAATAGTGGATCAATTTGAATATCCTTCTGATCTTCATCTTCAGGATGACACACTTCTGAATAAAGTATCATTTGTTGATGATGAAGATTATCGTGTGGATTGTCTTTTACCTGAAGAGCAATTGGTTCTTTTGGCATATTGTTTGCTAACAAAGAAGAAAGAAGCTTTTGATGAACTCTTGCGAGAGGAGATAATGGCATATGTAAATTGTATTCTGGAACAGCCTAAAGTATGGACTATTTACATTAAAGCTCTGGTTATGAGGTGTAAACTGGAAAAGCACTTATCTCGTCGTGTGGAGCGGTCACTCATGCAATTAGAGGCAGTTATACAGTCCATCAAGAAAAATGAACCAGGTTTTTCAGTTCGGGAATACATGCTCTATGCTGTTGACTTACCCATGATCTGGTCACTGGAAAGAGATCTAGCTGACTTATGGATGACCTTGGGTGGTACAAAAACTGCACTGGCTATTTATGAGAAATTAAAATCATGGGAAGATATTGTCAAATGTTACACACGATTGGGTCGCACGTCCTGTGCAGAAAAACTCATACGAGAACAGCTAGCAATTAAAGAAACTCCTTATCTTTGGTGTCTCTTGGGAATGTTCTTGATGATCGAAAAATGTATTTGAAGGCTGACAACCTTGCAAATGGAACAAATGCTCGTGCTTGCCGTTCTTTGGGGTATTATTACTACAAGAGGCAAGAATATAAGGAAAGTATACCATACTTTGAACAAGCTCTAAAGATAAACCCCCTGGATTCAGAGACATGTTTCTCCTTAGGGTATGCTGCCCATCAATGTAAAGATTACTCTTTAGCTTCCAATGCATATCGGCAGGCAGTAGCACTGGATCAAGACAATTTTAAAGCATGGAGTAATCTTGCTAATGCTTTCATCCGTTTGGATCAGAAATTGTCTGCCTGGAAGTGTCTGAAAGAGGCTTTGAAATTTAACTATGAAGAATGGCGTATGTGGGAAAACTTTCTCTTGGTCAGTACAGATATTGGAGCATTTGATGACACTGTCAGAGCTTGGCATCGACTTCTTGACATCAAGAGAAAATTTTATGATCCCCAAATCTTAGAAATTTTAGTGAAGGCTGTAAACAAAAACTTAATGGATATGGAGGAAAAACCTTCTTCCAGGTATAAGAACAGGTCCTTCAGCTTCTAGGAAGGTTGTCTGCAATGGTCACCACTGACTACATTTTCTGGGAATCTTATGCTTCTTTGTTATGTCCTGATCCTTCTAAAGAAACAGATCTAGATGTACTAACTCAAGCTGTTATCTATCAACAGAAAGCAGTTACTATTGCATCACAAACATTGGGACTGGAAAAAGATGCAGAGCATTTTAGAATGGTTATGGAAAAGGTTTTGAGATTATGTGATTTACAATTGGAACACATTGAACGCTTGGAAGAACCTGCATTAAGTCGGCAAAGAACAGTTTTCAAACTTACTGTATCTGTTGTTTTTGCAAAAGCTCGGAAATATGTTAATTTATGCCAAGGGGAGTGCAGACACAATGCAGAACAGCTTTTTAGTGATATTGCAGCCAAAGCAAATTTGATTCACAATGAAATCGATATGCTTTGAATAGTAATGGTTTTTATATGCAAAACATGACCACAAAGCAGTATTCATTCTAAATGCATCATGTTTTTGAATGCCTAATTCTGCTAATTGTTTTAATGTGATTATTTCCTTTCAACCGACTGTGAGTATCAATTAAAATGTTTTTTTTTCAAAGAAATTCACATTTTTTTTCATTAAGTTTTCAAATTTATATTACCTGAATTTTGTTTTAATCTTGCAAAGGAGTATCAAATTTTCTTTTGTCCCAATTTAATGCTGTATATGAATGTAAAATTAATTTTTTTTATTCAATTATTTTATTCCTGTAAGTGTTCTCTTTAAATTCTTATTTTGTTATTTAAATTCTCTTTATTGCACCCAAGGCTGTTGGTTTGAACCCAGCCAAAGTTGGTGGATTTTCGTGATGCAAAAATCGACAGCGGCCACGTTGTATGATTATATGGTACGTAAAAATTTCCTAGACTGTCTATTGGGCTTGGGAAAATTAAATCTTAGTACAGGTTCACATCATCAGAGCTCAGGTGCTTCCCTCTGTGGAGGAAACTGAGAGTCAAAATTACCTGTGGTGATTGGTATCCGCCTATATGGACTGCACTAAAAAGTGATACTTGCTCCTGGGGATGTACTAGGTCTGCAATGGTAAAAATACTTACCCGCAGCCCTATTGGATAAAAAAAAATTATCTTTATAAAAATGTTTGATAAGATGAAGTAATGAACGTGGCTATTTCAATCCTTGAGTAAAAAAGTTATCACCTCCTAAAATTTAAAAAATATAATGTTTAATTTTAATTGTATTATTCTTTTATAAATTTGTTATAGTTATGAAATGTTTGTTCAACTTGAAGCTTATGCATGTTAATGGTTTTTAATATTAATATATTCTCTGATATTTGTCCTATTATTAAAGTGAAAAATCTTAATACAAAAAAATAATTCATCAACTCTTTGTTATGTTTTTGTTTTTTCATAATTTTTAAGATAGTTTTATTTTAACAGTTTAATTATGTTTAAATTTTGTGTTACTTGCATATTATGTTGTTGACCCTACTTTTGCCAAACAAAAATGCCACCAAAAAGCACAAATTGACAAATAAAATATTGCATTAGATATTAATTATTTTGAAAAACTGTTGACTGATGAAATGACAGGCTTTTGCATGACAAGCATCAGTCATTTTGCTAATGTAACTTGTCAATATGTTAACAACATGCTTAAAGGAATATTTGATTGCAAAAAAAGAAAGAAACATCCTGACATGTTTGAGCAAGAATTTTTCCCCTCTACTATTGTACTTAGCCTAAAAATGAATTTTAGTTACACAAATGATTTTGTTTGTCAAGCAGTGTAATTTAAAATGTTTTCTGGAAAATGAGATTCTGTCTCCAGTATGTATTTCTTGGTAGATTTGCTTAATGGCCTGAATAAAAACTTCTAATAAAAAATAAGAGGTAACCTATTTGTGTGCTTTTACATTTGCATGTGTATGAATTACATTTTAATGTTTAATATCCTTTTTTATGTATTTTTCATATGCTATTGCCAAATGTATTCTTAACATCTTGAGTTGGCGTATCCAACTGCATTATGGTATTATTAACTGCATGGTGTATCTAACTGTTAAATTTCATAATCGAAATTGGGTTCTTGCATATTATTGCAACCTATTGATGACATTATTTGAAACAAAGCTCATAGTGGCCAATTCAGCACGTACGGCACTTGCAAAATCGAAGCTGCCAACTTGGTGAACATTACATTCTGTGTTACTATCTTGAGCATTGTGCTGTGTTAGTATGCAAATGGCCAGAATTTTTTTCCCTCTGCCTCAACTTCTAAATGAGAAAATCATCTTTGATATTTCATTTATGCATTTATTTTAACATATGAAAGTAGATATTTTTTTTTTGAAGACTTAAGATTTTTTGAATTACTATAATCTTATTCAGTAAAAGTACATCATTAATAAATTAGTTGGTTTGTACTTTGCAAAAATGGTAGATATACAGTGAAAATCACTTAACACAAAAGTGAAGGGATTGAAATATTTTTTTGTATTAAAGGAATATTATGTAAAAGGTATTGCAAAAAAAAAAAAAAACAAGCTTATGTCTGATAAAATTAAATTTATTTGAGTACCTACATTTTATGAACATTGATATGTAAGTATGCATTTGTTGGTTGAATTGTCAAATAGGCTACTTATCCCTCCAAGTGTTCTTTCGCCAAATTGATAATTGCGCCAAATCTGGTAATCCTCGTGGTTTTGTATCAGTGAAGGAGAAGTCGGATCGCTGCATAAACACACGCTAAGTTGGCGATTTTTGAAAATTTGGCGGACCAGTGGCCGATTTGACAATTTCACCCATTTGTTTAATGAAAATCAATAACACAAAAACATTTATTAGATTTTAATGAAATTTAATACAAAATTTTCAATTTTTTTGGAAATCAAAACATTTATTGAGTTTTTGGAAAATAAACTAATATTTTTCTTTGCATTGTCTTTTTTAGCAACAAATTGTTCCATTTTGTTAATCATTTCACCTTTAGAATGTGTGTCTAAATAACTGCTTCCTTTTCATGATGTTCCTCCTTTCGGATGATATGGGAAAAGGAGCTGCATTATTCATTTCATTTTCACTGTCAGAATCAATGATATTTTTTGAGCCTTGAGCAAACTTCAAAATATCTTTGTCTGCCATAATTGAAGCTGCTCACACATCATCACCTACTGCAACGAATTCTCCCGCCCGATGATACAGTAGAACAGTCCAATAATACAGAAAAATTGGAAACCACCTCTCCTTCATTTCACACCACTCTTAAATTTCTGGTGTTTTTTGTATTTTGTTCATTCCCAGAAGGGAAATCTTTTCATGCTAAGCTATTTTCGTTTCATGTTACGAGGAAAAAATGCATGAAAATACATAGCAATTAGTTAGGACTGTCGTATTATTTCATGTTTATTGATATTTCACCTTAAGCATTTTTGTGTTAAATGTATATTTCACTGTATATAATTAAAAAAATAAGTTTGTTCTTTTTTAAAAATTAGTATGTTCTGTGTTTGGAACAAAGGTTTATTTGCAGCAATTTTGTTAATACAGGGAGCAAGCACTACTCTTAAGTGTATATGAGTGTGTACCTTATTGTTATTAATTGCCTGGTTTTCAAAAAAATTTTAATGTATACCTTCTTATTCTAATGCAAATTTAATAATGTAGAGTTGCAACATTCCGGTTTTTTAAAAAGCATTTTCATTATATAAGGACCATATTTCATTTAAAAAAGTGTTTTCATTTCTCTTTTATCTATTTTAAATGTGCTTTAATTATTTTAATTCATCACATTAGTTTAATTTAATTGCAGAGAATCTACAAGTCCTGTTCATTAAGGTTTTTATGTACATAAGTTGGAAAAAAAAATTTTTTTTTATATGAAACATATGTTTTAATTTTTTTGAATAACATTATATATAATGTTATGTATCAGAATACATACTTTTTTAAATAATGTGTTCATTTGAATCAGGATGGTGACTAAGCTTTATAATTTTTTTACTTTTGTTCTATGTACATCATGTGTTGCTATTTCATCTGTAAATTAACTTATTTGAATTCACTTCAATGTTATAGTATCATAATAAGATCCATGTTCATAGCTTAAGGTTGTCTTCGGCTAATGTTAAAGAATAGAACCCAAATTTGGAATATTTTTTTCAGATATAAAAGTACTTAAACATTAATGTTATATTCTGGCCTTGCTATCCTGTAGAGAATAATTTATTTTACCACACTACTAATTTTTATCCGAGTTGACACATTTTTCTTTTATAAAATGTGTTTTGTATTTTTCTCGTATACCGTAATGCTAAATGGGCTATCCATTCTCATGTTAAAAGAAACAACTAATTATTTATGAAATTTTAAAACCTACCTACCTACACATACACATACATACATGCATACATACATACAGTGTAAGTTAAATAAAAGCTTGTAAAATACACTCTGTATATGATTGTCTCTATATGATAAATACACTCTGTATATGATTGTCTCTATATGATATATACACTCTCTAAATGTTTACTTTATTTTGACAGATTATTTAACTAGGCGCCAAGCAACTTAATTTAATGATAGGTGTTACGAGAAATTACAAAGTGGAATTTTGCAATGAAAATAAAGAAATAAAAAAATAGAAAAGTTACCAGTAATGCACTTCGCGCAGCTGCATTTAAATTAAATTGTTTGGCGATTGATTCCGGTCGCCAAATCCAACACTTTAACCCAAAATTAAAGAACTTTATTTATGTCATGGACACATAGCCACTTTCTAAAACCCCATTTTAAATTCTGTTTTGAAAGGTGGGAGTCAACCAATGACCATTATGTTATATGAATAAAACTATTGTTTTGCAGTAGAATGTGCGTGTATGAATTGTAGCATTAACATGTTTGAATATGCAATATGGTTTTCAAAATTGACGGAACATGATATTAATTTTTTATCAATTAGCACTGTTAGTAGAAGGTGCCTTGAATGTAGGAATAAATACAACTTTAGGCAACCCATTGAATCCAAATCAATACTAAAAAGGTTCAGAATTTATCTAAATTTTACTACATTTTCAAAACCCTAAAAATTACTTTATTTCTTCGTATAATGTACTTTTGTCCCAAAAGCACATATTTATGGACAAATAATAATTGAAGCATTTTTTTTTTTTTTTTGCTAGTTTGGAATAATTTTAGTTTTATTTTCATGCTGAACTCTAAAATGGTTTGCATGTCTTTAAAACGGCAAGTTTACAAAATAAGTCTTTGTTGACAATTATTAATCTTTTTACGTGACTAATCTCTTGAGAATTTTAAAATACTTTTTTAGCTTAGTAATTAAGTTAATGGAAAATATCATAAAAGTTCTCATAAAGAAATTATTTAAGAGTTTCAACAATTTCAATACACTTATTTTATGATTCCTTTCACTCTCATTTTCGAATAGTGAAAGAATCAAAATTAACTGAACAGAATGAGCAAAATTAGTTAGTAAAATTGAACATAATATATTTTAGGAATGTTTTTTACTTCTCAATTTAGATATTACATATAAAAATTAAATCTATATAACTACTAATGTATAATTAATACTGTCTTATTAATAATTGATTTACATTGTTTAAATTAGATTTATTAGTACTTTCATATTATCACAACATTTTGGTGACATTATACAAAACGAAGCACATGATTGCCTATTCAGCGCCCACGACACATGCGAAATTGGTATTGTCAATTTGGCGAGTTATCTGAACGTTGACAATTGTTGCCATAATATGTAAGTACCGATTTATCTTATAACATAGAGTATACTTTCATGACTATAATGCTTTGCTTGAAATTAATTGTGATATTTATAAAAAAAGTCTTATTAAACTAATATTTTTTTATTATAATAAAGGGGCAAGCCCAGTCAAAGTAAGTTTTCATTCACAACATATTGATTTGGTTCATAATACACCTTTAATGTGACCATAGTGTTTTGTTTATTTGGGTGAAAATGAATTCATTATGAATCTGATATATATCTCCTTAATGAGATACATATCAGATTCATAATACACTGCTGTCCACCGTAAATGCAACACCTGAAGGAAGCACGCAAATAACATGAAATGTACAACATGCATTAGCGGAGGTGAGATATGCAAATGATTAGAATTTCAGCGCAGACACACATCACGCACGCCTGTGGCGCCACCTCAAAGCGCTATTTAAGGCTTGGAGATTTTGACGATTTCAAGTTCGGCAATTGTGCTTTTTCTTGTGGTTTTTTCAAAAAACGATCAGTTATGTCTCGTAGAAAACAGCGATTAGGATGTGGGTGGCAGAATGGAATGAAGTTGTCTTTACTGACGAGTCACGCATCTGTCTGCAACACCACGATGGTCAGATTCGAGCCTGGAGACACCGTGGAGAGAGGATGCTGAACAGCTGCATTATGCTCCGCCACACTGGTCGTGTACCGGGTATTAAGGTATGGGGCGGTATTGGATATCACTCTCGCACTCCTCTAGTACGCATTGCCGGTACTTTAAACAGCCAGCGCTACATCTCCGAGGTGTTGGAGCCAGTTGTCCTTCATTACCTTCAGGGCTTGGCCACAGCCATATTTCAACAGGATAATGCGTGACTACACGTACCACGCATCGTCCAAAGGTTCTTCTTCAATCACCAGATTGAATTGCTTCCCTGGCCGGCTCGCTCTCCGGATCTTTCACCGATAGAATGCATGTGGTCCATGATTGCTCAACGATTGACCCAGATTACACCCCCAGCTGCCACACCAGATCAACTTTGGCAACGTGTGGAAGCTGCTTGATCTGCTGTATTCCAAGAACACATCCAAAGTCTCTTTGAATCAATACCGAGGCGTGTGGCAGCGGTGATCTCCAACAATGGCGGCTACTCTGGCTACTGATTCTGGCAGGAACCACACTTCGGAGAAGTCTATAAATTTAATCATTTGATACTTGGTCAACATGTTGTCTACAAAATAAATTTTGTTGTGCTATCTCTTGTCTTTCTGGGTGTTGCATTTACAGTGGCCAGCAGTGTATTTAACCCGATTAAATATATTTTACTCTTTTATTTATTAAAGGAAGGCATAGAAAATTTAGGTACTTACATATTATTGCAACGATGCCAACGTTCAAGATAATTCGCTAAGTGGTTGGATACTAGCAGAGCTCACACCTTGGCGCCAATTATTTTGGTTGTTGATAATTGCGTCATCTTGGTAACTTTGATACACTAATACTAGCCGTTCGCTACCCGCTTTGCTGGGTATTTCATGATGTTTTATAAATATATATACTGTTTATATATAAAAAATATATACATAAATTATTGATATCTAAATCCTAGAATTAAGAATTCGATTGTATTGAAAATATACTTATACCTGTAACTCTCGCCTCTTCATAGAAAAAGGAAGGAACTTCTAATTTGTATTTTCTAATAATCTCTAAAATTGAAGCATAGAATGATGTTTGCACTTTCGTAACCCGATAACCAAGTGAAATATGGCAAAACCAATTTTCGGTAGATCTCTACACCGCAAAATAAACATGCAAGCTAAATTTCAAGTCTAAATGTAATAGAACAAAAACGAAATTTTTACTATCATTACCCACCGCAATCTCGTTGTGAGTCGTTCTCCAAAATAATCGTTCTAAGCGTATTTCAAATCAACAAAAGAAAAATGCAAAACAAATTCCATTATTATAGTCCTTGTAGTTCGTAAAAAGGATTTTTTTTGTCAGTATGCCCCTTGCTCCCCCAGCAGTTGATTTCCCTTAAATACATTCTTTGTTGAACCCTATTATACAAAAATACATGCGTAACAAATTTCAAGTATTTGGGTCTAACAATTCAAAACAAGGAATTTTTTTCTATAACTCTCCTTGACCCCACGCAACCTTCCTTGGGGGTCGATTTTCATTTTACTCTTTGTTAGAACTTTATTCCATGAAAGGAAAATGTATACCATTTTTCAAGCAGCTAGATCTAATATTTAAAAACGGAAATATTTATCTATTACGCCCCTTAATCCCCCGCCACGCTACTTAGGTATATTTACACAAAGTGTATTACATAGGGAATCTTTAATCCACAAAAGGATCCTGATTATCATATTTCAAGATCGTACATCCAATAGTTTAAACATGGAAATAATTATCTATAACGCCCCCTAAGTCGCCGCAACGCCACTTGGGGGTCGATTTTCACCGAACTCATTTTGTAGCGGATCTCTACTCTTTGAAAGAAATCTGCTTACCAATTTCAAAATTGTACGTCGAGTAGTTTAAAATTGGAAACAATTATTTGTAACACCTCTTAACCCCCGCAACGCCCCTTGTGGTTCAAATTTTGCAAAAAATGGGTTCTTAGCGGATCTCTACTCCATGAAAGGAACCTGTCTACCAAATTTGAAGTCTGTTGGTTGAATAGTTCCGGAGACATCGTGATTAATTAGTCAGTGAGTCGCTTTTCTGCTTTATATATATAGATATAGGTAAAAATTATTTATACAAATGTTTTTTTTAACGGTGTCTAGAGATTTTTAATTGTGTCTAGGTTTTTTTATAAAATGCAAAAATAGTTGATTCATATAAAATTACTATTTAATTACATTTAAAAACATTAAAAATGTTTGTAAATGGAATAGAATAATGCTTAACAACATTTTAGGATTTTTCGAAACATTATGTATTCAGAGCTATCATTGGTTTCATCGACCACACTCTTTTGTCCCTTTTACTTACTTCTTTCTCTCTGTCTCTCCAATCCGTACGCTTATGAGAAACTGAAACTCCACATTCCAATGAGGGAGAGGATGTAACCTCATTGAATGGAATATATTTATATTCCTTATTATTTAAAATCCTACAATTCGGCTAATCCTAAGTATCGATGATCTCAGTGACATTTGAGTATACTGTCATGATATATTACATTTCATTCACCAAAATTTGAGAAAAAATAAAATACACACAACATTTATAAAAAATGGAATAAAACGATTATTCTTGATATCAAAATAAAGGTCTAAGTTTAAGGCTGGCATCAAATCGTGTTCTTTGAACTACTACCAAATAATCAACTTGATTCTGGGGAGTCCTTTTGGAGTCTTTGATTTTTCCCAAGTCTTTCCCAATTTCTCTGATACGATTTCTTCTTTTCAGTCGCTTTAGGTTTGTCTTCGACATTTTTCTCATTTTCACATGTTTGGTGATTTTTCCGGTTCTTCAGATTTAAATTTTGAACCAACTGTTGTTTTCTCTGATGCATCCGATAACAGTTTTATCGTTCTCATCTTGATATCCTGTACTCTCCATTTCCTTATCTTCTCCGATTGATGGATCTTCTTTACTCTCTCTTTACTTGGATCTCCACTTTTCTTTAGTGAAAGATTCATATCTCATCCCATCCCTTTCTGAGAGGCTTCTACTCTTTGACACTTTTCACTTCTGATTCTTCCACAAGTTTTTTGATTATTTCCGCTGCTGTTGCTATGTCTTCAAACCGTACTCACTTGGATTCTCCCCAGTCTTCTCTCTAGTTGGATATTTATCCTTTGTATTTTTTTCATGTTTATGGAAAACAACACCATTCTTGGTATAGTTTAAAGTAGTCTGTCCCAAAGTGTTTGCATCTATGATAGATTCAAATATAAGTAGTTGGGTTTGAAGTACATGCCATGTTAGAGAATATTTATTTTCGTCCAAGACAAAATCATGCCGAAAGAGCCTTTAGTTTTCATTTCAGTTCTTCCTGAGTCGGATATTATTGTGTTTCTTTTAGATAACTTTGAAAGGTCAACAATATTTGTGCTTACATATTCACGAATTAGACTTTTTGAACTGCCAGTATCTATAAGCGCAGATATATTTTTATTGCATAACCTAATGTTTTTTTACTGTAGCTTTTTCTGCAGGGTGATATAACAGGTTTCTACTTGAGAACCAGGTTGTTCTCTCTCGATCTTTTTCCTTGCCTTATCGCAATTAAAACTGAAATGGTCTAGTGAATTACACAATTGTAACATCTCCTAGATGTTCTCCTGTCACAATCTCTAATCTGGCGAGTATCTAGATATTTTCTTTCTGGATCAAAATTTCCAGTTCTTGTGTTATGATCATTAAATTTTCAAAAATGATCAGCATTATTCCGTCCCTTAGCTTCAGGTTGTCAAAAGGTTTTTTGTTTTGTTTTATCCTTCGGATATTTTCAAATTCTTCAAGTCTCTCGGCTAACTCAACTGGCCATTGATACTTGGCCATTCATCTAAGTGACGTTCTTTGAATTCAACCGGGGTCTCTTCTTCATCCGGTCGGCTATCATCTGATCCCATAGTCTGTCGAACGTTTTTACATTCAATCCATCCATTAAAAAATATTTGAACTTCTTTATAGAAGTCACGCCATGTTTTCAGAGGCGGATTAAGCGGGTGGCGGACCTGGCGGCCGCCAGGGGCCCCCAAGCTTGATGGATTCCATTTATAAATTCAACGTGCAAGAAAAAGATCTTGAACAAATATTGAAACCCCGATGATTTCTTCGTATTTGAGTCGTGCAGCATCCCTAGCCATCTTTTTCTCGTTTATCTGTATTGTTGCAATCTGTAAAAAAAATTCGCATGCATTTTTTGTTTGCCGAAATTTTATTTCGAATAAATGAATACTATTCAAATCAAACAAGTTTGACTTCAGTTCACAGCCATGCTTAATTACCTTCGGGTACATTTTACACTGATGGGGAAAATTCCAACTTCAAGAGGAAAAAAATTGTCGACTAATAAAACATCGGCGATACAAATGGGCAATCGGCTACTTATACAAACGTATAGGTAACATTAAATTGATTAAAGTTTCAAGATCACGGATTAATGTAAGAGCGAGTAGAGCCAATTGTAATGTGAAATGATGATACACATTAAAAACGTGTAACCACCACAATTTTACATCCAAGCATGTAAACGTGTATGCCATGTGTCGTACTGGTACCGGATATCAGTTTGTGGGATGGAATTGCATGACTGATGCTCTTGGTCGGTCAATATAAGGTTGTTTAATTCTGGTTGAGGATATGATGCTGATATTGCCATCGAATGATGTCCCATTCTTGCTCGATTGAAGAAATATTTGATGATCTAGCAGGCCAACGTGACATGTCGACACCCTATAGAGCCTGTTGGATTACAACAGAGATGAGAGAGCCCGTTATCCTGTTGGAAAACACCCCTTGAATGATTATAAATCTCAGTGCATTATTTTGAATCGTCAGACTGACGTACTAGTTCGCAGTTAGGGTGAGTGAATTAACCTCGAGAGTGCTCCATCAATCAAAGGAAATAGCACTCGCCAGACTATAACTGTAGGGGCAGGCTCAGTGTATATAGGCGACAGAAAGATTGTTTGCAGGTGCTGACTTGGCCTTCTTCTAATCAATATACAGCCATCACTGCAGTGGCGTAACGTACACTCCTCAACCCGCACATCACAGAGCTGGGCCAGGATTCTAGGGCCCCATAGCCTGACTGACATTAAGAATGGCTTGGGGCCCCAAATCCAACTTTGCAGGGGGGCCCTAATCTTCTCCGTTACCCCACTGCATCACTGGCACCAAGACAGTAGCAGTTTTGATCGGAGAAAACACATCGCATCTCTGCTCTCCGATGATCTCTAGCGTGACATCACTGAAGTCAGAGACGTCAATGAACGCTATAGGGCTTCTGGTTGGGAGCTATTTCTTAAAAGATTGATTTGTTACAGTTAACTGTGCCTCTCTGGTACCGGAAAAAAACTGTAATTTCTGCAGTAGATGCATTACGTTCCCCAGCTATGTGGTCTTCTCTGTCAGTGATGACCCGTGCGATATTGAGCCATAGTTTTTTTGATGTGAAGCCTTCCCTGGACTACTTCTGCCAAAAATCATGCACAGCAGATTCATTCCTTCCACGTCTTTCTGTAATATCGTGTACAAGAAAAGCCACCTTTTTTAACTCTATTATACAACCTCACGTTCAAACTCAGCGAGCTGTTGATAATGGCTTATTCGTCGTCTTAAAGTCATTTTAGAGTAACATCAACTCACTACATCAAATCTCAGTAATAATAACCTTCACGAACTTTATAGTGTGGGTTTAAAGTACACTTCCTCCATGTGGCGCAACTAGCGTCTCCCTTATGCGCCTAGCGAGAAATTTGTGAATCAAAGTTATCTTTCAATTGTATAAACATGCCGACCAAGTTTCATCGACATAGCACCATTCCTTCTTTTTGAAGGGATTTTTATTTCCTCTTCAGTGTATTTTACTAATGAAATTAAATGAAGTTACACATGGTGAAAGATATTTCTAGTTCAAAGCAAACTATTTCAAATTACTTTAATTTAGGCCTTAATATCAAGATAAAGATTAATAAAAGCGAACCTGGCTGAAATACGTGATTCGAATGAGGGAAAAAAAGACCACAATACCGGAGGCTACTTCTCTTTAGAAACAGATGGAAAAAATATGAAACTTCCCTAATGACCATGATTGGGAATACCATACTCCAGAGAACAAATGCTAATAGAAAATCATTGCAATAAGATGATTGTGAATAATTAAAAGGATATAGCTTACTAAACTCTAGAAAGTTATATTCAAAATTTTAGAAATGAATTTGGAAAAGTGTACAAAGAACAACTGATTTATCCAAGCTCTCATTTGAAGGAAAATCTTGAAAAGTTAGCAGGCAGTAAAATGAAGGAAAAAAATATTTTTGGTGAAAGCAAAGAAGTCGTTTACGAATTTTTGAAAGAAGGGAAAGTTTCATACTGAATTCATTTTATGTCATATGCGATAGGACAAAAGCAGAACTAACCCGAAGAGCTGAGATTTATCAAACTGTTAAAGAGCACTTTATTGTATTTTTGACGAGAGTCATAACCTGTGAAATTAAAAAGAAAGCTACACAAAAATTAAAATTAAAGGAACATACAACTACGATATTGAATCTTTTAATTTTCACGAAATGAATTGGAGCAAGAAAAGATAAGAAAAGAAAACAAAGATATAATTAAACCCCTCCCTAGAAATTTATCGAGTTACAAGAGAAATTCTAATGTAGAAATATACTTTGAAATATTGTTAACAATACCGTTATCGAATGCATCAGTGGAAGATCTTTTTCAGTTTTAAAACGTGTTACAAATAATTTAAAATGTACTATGGGAGAAAAGACAAATTGAACAACGTGGCCTTATTATATACAGAACAAAATGTTTGGACAAAATAGATATGGCAAAAATAATTGATGAATTTGCCAAAGAGAAATCAAGTTTGTACAGCAAAACTGTAAGCTCTTCAGTAACATTTTTTTTTATATATACAGTCAAGATTTTTCTTTGGCCATTGAGTTTTATTATTATTAATACATTTTATTTTGAGAACTGAAAGTAAGCAGCTCTTCATCATTTTAGTTTTTCAATTCTACAGCCCAAGGCCTCAAACCTTTTACCGCCAGGGGCCTCCAACTACCTTAATCCGCCTCTGCATGTTTTGCCAGCACTTTCCGATGCGTGGCAAACAATTGCCTAAATTTCACAGGGATCAATTTGAATATTTTCAATATTAAAGTCTTCTTGCGTTCATAATTCATTGTCTTTTGTTCAGTTTCTCGAATGCAGTCAACTGTGTGATTTCCTGAGGTAGTAGACCAAACAGGTGTGTAACCCAGAACTCTATCGATACAGATATCATATTGGCTTGGCGCTCAAACAAAATTAAATGCAAGCTGATATCCTCTCTCATGTCAAACGTGTGTAGCAGTTTACCCAATACATTATTTGGTGCATGAGTGTTCCCTAATTAATGTTTCCTGATTTGACCTGATCTGAGCCTCGATTCTTAGTTTTTCTAACTCTAAATTATCCCCCGCCATTCCTTCTCCTAATAACTCCCTCTCTTCAAACATTACCATCGTAACTCAATTTGGTTTTTGCCTCATCATACCCTACACTTTTGACTATTTAATTTTTTAATTGGCTAGTTATGCCGACTGTCACTTCTATAAACCTAACCCTGCCGCCAACTCTAATAAACCTTCTTTTCCGTTTTAAGAGTAGTCGGTACCCCCCATACCGCTAATGTTATATAGTATATGCATATAAATTGAGCTTTTTATGTACCTTTTCTCAGGAACTGTTAATGAGTAAATTAATGTCATTTGGGGGAAAGCATGGGGCGCTTTGTACTACATTTTTACACTAAACTCAGCATTTCGGAATAGAAGTAGTAAAAAATTATAATTAATATAGAGCACCCACGCTTTTACCCGCAATGACATTAATTTACTCGTTAATCATTTTATTCTTTATTAAGATTATTATTATTTTTTTACCTTTCAGTTCGATTCACTATAAAAGCGTGTTTTTTAGTTTTCTTTAAACTATAATTTTTTTTTCATAGGAAGCACGAGATTATCCAGTGGAAAGTCCTAAATTAAAATTCTAAACAGTTTTATTTTTTTTTACAAATGATCAAGCAATTAATGTCTTGGATGTATATTTAGTTTAATGAATACCCACAGCACTCGCTTTAAATTTTTATACAATACTAAAATTTAAACGATATCCCAAAAATTATTTAAGTAAAAACTAAAAATTTAGAAATATTGACCGATGGGAATCAGTGGATGCAAACATGCTTATCTATATTATAAAGGAGAAAAGCGACTCACTGACTGACTGACTAATCACGATATCTCCGGAACCATACAACCTATAGACTTGAAATTTGGTAGACATGTTCCTTTCATGGAGTAAGAGATCAGCTAAGAACGGATTTTTTTGTGCAAAATTCGAATCGCAAGGGGCGTTATAAATAATTGTTTCCATTTTTAAACTACTCGACGTACAATCTTGAAATTAGGTAAGCAGATTACTCTCATAGAGTAGAGATCCGCTACAAAAGGGTTTGGTAAAATTGACCCCCAAGTGGCGTTGCGGGGGCTTAGGCCATTATAGATAATTATTTCCATTTTTAAGCTATGAGACGCAAAGTCTTTATATTTGATAAATACATTCCTTTCATAGAGTAGATATCAGCTACAAGATGGGTTTTG
>BMAO01022497.1:0-29234 GCA_019973975.1 Trichonephila clavata
AATTCCTATGTGTATCAGAGTATATAGCGTTTAGGAATTGCAATACCGGACCAAAAGTTCATACCGGTATTCAGTAATGTTTTAGTTTTTAATACCGGTAGTAGAAATTTTAGAAAATGAACGAAAACACGGGTTTTTCTTTGTTTTATTCGCCAGTTTTGTTGGAGAGTGTAAATACCCAAAAAATAATTTGTAATTTTTAAACTATAACAGTATGTTAAGAATCATAAAAAAAAGTAAAGGAACATCTTATTTATTTAAATCACACAAAAAAGTGTAAATATCACTATCCAGTCTGTGGGTACTATTACAATTTTTTGAAATTGATCTTAAAAACATACTGCATCAATTGTACTTTATGATATTCAAATAAAATATGAATAACAAACTCGCCCATTAAAAAAATATCGAAATATTACGCACTTTCTTCACACAACTACAACCTTGAATTCACAAAACACGAATATGACTACGAATCCTGCGCGTGTGCAGTATTGTTCTGAGCTGTAATAGGATAGTTTTGGCCCTCTTCCTTGGTTAATTCCCATATTTTATCACTTCTCTTGATTGTACGATGCAACTTTATATTCCCAGTCTAATTAATTTCGCCCGTTAGAGAGGCATAAAAAGGAAAACGTATACTATTTTGCTATGTTGGCGATCCCTGAACATGTAGTGGAGATAATTTTAAAAATTTCTAGTAAATACCGAAAAAACGGTATTTGTGAATAGCGATATTACAAAATTGTACAAATGGCTCAAAATACGGTATTCGGTATCCCGGTATACTGGTATTGCAATTTCTAATTGTTTCAGTTTTTTGACGGAAAAAAATAGCTTCCAAGTAATTTAACAATTGTTTCATTGCTAATCAAAAGCCCATCCACCACATTAAGGTCATATCACATTGGATGGGAAAATTTGTCCTTGGATCAAAAACTGCATAAAAAACTACAATAACAACACCAATCAATTTCATTCTAATGTCATACCGTTTCCTCCTTCAAGAAAAAATCAGTTTCAAAGTTGAATTCATTCTGAGCAGTGGTTCTTTTTTTACAGCATTTTGAAAGTGGATTTTTAATTATAATCACCCTGTATATTATATTTAGATTTTAAAACAACTAAAAAGTTTTTTTTAAATCTATTATAATCTAAATAAGCTTTTTACATAAAAATACTTATAATTCCCATGAAATATTTTAGAGAATTATTAATTAATATAATATATAATTTTAATATATTATTTTAATATTCAAAACCATACATTAAATTTTTAAATCAATCTCATAATTTTAATTAAGCTTATTTCTCTTAATTTTTACAAGAATTTTTCTTGCTTTAAGTTTTAAACAATGTAATAAAATATTGTTACGAATTTTGTATAAAATAATGTAAATAATTTGGATTTGGATGTGCAATGCCTTTATATTACTCTATATTTATTTTATGTTAAGATTGTAATATTCACAAGCAAGCCGTTCTTACGTTATAATGGCAATTCAATGGGAACTTGGCGAAATATTGGCGATAGAGCCAAGTTGGCATCATTTTTGGCGACCAAGTTGGCGACCCATTTGGCGACCATATTGGCGAGTTCGGGACCCTCTAGATTCTTCTAGAAATTAGTAGAAAAATCCACTAATTTCACGATCTGTGGCGCGAGCGCATCTTTTCCAGAAATTTCGGCCTCTGCTATAAATAGAGAGAGACTCGCCGCAACGGCCAGTCTGATTTCAACCAGCGAGTAGGGAGCACTGTTTTGATTAGCGATTGCCTTGAACTTAATCAGCTCGGCTGTGCTTGTGAATAATCATTTACATACGTGTATTTAGACACTGCTTATTGTGTCTGAGTGCTGTTGAAGGTGTGAAATCCTTCTGTTATTATTCAGTGAACTTTGCTGTTGAATCCTGTATTTTTAAGGATTGATTTACGCTAATAAATACGCATTGCTCGCAAAGAACTGTCTTGTTGCTTACGGCTGCTTTTGCATAAAATCCTCGAACCCCGATCTACGTTACAATATGTTTTTACTGAAGGTAAATGTTATTTCAATTGAAAAATAAACATGTGCAAAAACAATTACATTACGAAAAAATCAAATTTCTGTCCCCCTCCTTAATACTGATTCTAAGTGATTTTACACAAAAATTTATAATTAAATAAATACAATGAACCATTATTTACAAATCCTTTGATGTGATTTTGAAATTTTTGCTTGTTTTATTTTTGTTATGATCATATCTTCTAGTTATGATTTTAATCATGATAATATAATTGTTATTATGAAGTAGAGAGATTTATTTCTAATAAATGTTTCATTATAAAAATATATTCATAAAAAACTGGTGATTGAAAAGTGTTAATATTTTATAAGATCGTGGTAAGTATACTTACTACCAACTTCATTTATTTTTAAATATCGATGGGAAGATATTTTCCCACCCATCATTTGTGCTGCTAGCACTTGGGCTAGCACGATAACTGATTACTGAATTTTCAAGTCGTAAGTTCCAAAGGTCGACATGTAAGTTTCCTGAGCTCTAAGAAAACATTTCCAAATTGTTCCAGAACTGTTCCAGTTGCGATTTCCTAAAGTTGGTGACCATATATGCCAACTTTACAAAAAACACGTAGACGTTGACGTTGTTCTCTACTAAAGCATATGAGAACACAACAAGATACTTTGCAATGTCACACTATGTAGTATTCCTTGTTTTCTGAAATTTCATGGGAGGTAATATGTATAAAGTCTTAAGCATATAAATATTAAATAATCTAATTTATTATTTCTTTTGTAAATTTTAGTATCTGCAAATTATATTTTAATGCATTATGCAATGCGATGTAAAAACAAGAGCAAAATTTAATTTGTCCTACTTTTGAATATCTTCCAACGGGTGTGTGGTTGGAAATATACTTCCTACAAAAAAATAAAATTAATTTTAATTAACAAGCTAAATGATTTTCTTTTTATAAATCAATCTCAATCCCAAAACATTTTAACATAATATTACTTTAAAAAATGTCCCAATAAAGAGTTAAATAACTTTTTGATATTATATTATTGCAGCAATTGATACATATTATTGTAAGATGGCAAATTTTTATACTGCAGCTTTTTGATAATGACCATACAAAAAGAAATACACATAAAAAAAGTTGTAACGAAATCTTACGAAATCTCATTTTACTACAAGCCATTTTTAATTCTGGACATTAGATTTAACTAGTTGCTAGAAGAAAAGTTTGAAAGAACCGGAGGAAGTAAGACCAGTTAAGATTGTTATCAAAAGTGATAAATGCTTGGGAATTTAAAAGAACGTGTAAAGTCTAAAAACACAGAGCTGGTAAAAGACAAAAGTTTTAATAAAAAAAAGAGAAAATGTGTGTTCGTGCGTCGAATCATTATGAAACACGGAAAATACTTTTGCTTGTTTACAGATGAAGGAAATTTAATGGCAAAACTAAATTTTAAAAGAGCCCTTGAAAGCACGCTCTCAATCTTTTTAAAAAGAATTCTTCCATTAATACTGATTGTCGTTCATGTATGTTACATTTTGCATTATTTATCAAGCTTATAATGAACTATTCAGTGTTATGAAAAAGTGTTATCTTTTACATGCTTCCCTAAAATTTTCTGAAGTGTCTTTTATTTATTGAAGTGATAACTTCTTTATACGCATTTTGCCGAAGCGTCAGGTTCGGGTGAGTTACGTTACTCGGTTTTTCTCGGCTTTAGTCGGAAATCGTACCCAGATCGGCAACTCGCGCTTAATTTTGAATAGAAAACTATTTAAGCACGTGTTTTTTTAAATCAAAATTCAATTTAGTTATGTCAAATGATCCAAATGAAAGCACTACGAAGTACGGAACAACGCTTTGTAACGGGACTAAACCGTTCTTCCTCACAGTCCTCTTTGGAAATATCTTTCTTTAAATATTATTTAACTGAAAACTTCTCCCGAAGAAGAAGACGTGGTCTATGTAAATTATGTTTGCATTTAAGTAATAGATTTTGGGCTCGAAGAGGAGAGGAGAGGAGAGGTTAGAAGCTATAGGATAGCGTGAAGGTTAACTTAAGATAACATAAAGCTAGACGAGAGCACTCGTAGATTGTTTGATTAATATTAAGATTGACTAAATCATCAATCTTCTTCAGGAGGAAGTTTTCAACTAAATAATATTTAAAGAAAGATATTCCCCAAAGGACTGTTAGGAAGAATGCGGATCGATCCGTTACAGCTTGCCGGAATTTTCCTTAGAAATTTAAATAAATTTGAATCTAAAGTATTTACAACCTATTTAAGGTACCATAAAACTATATTGTTTCCTTATTAGAAAACAATTAATTCCCAAATAAAATCGTATATTTTGCAACAAATATTACTTTATAAGTACAGACATGAATATAAAAATTTTATATGACAGTACTAATATCACCTTGGTTTTTATTTCCCGAACTAATTTGCACTAATCCCATATATAACATTACAAAATTTGAAGTTTTCACTTCTATCGCGTGGTCATTAGCACAAGCACAATTTTTTTTAAGTATGAATATAAACATATAATTACGGAATAGGATTCCTTTGGAGAAATTGGACTGAACAGGACTTCCAAATTTTCACTAGGAATTTAAGATGTTTCTAAATATCATAAAATAGTTAAAGAATGAATAATTTTACTGTTATTTACACAGGGTGTCCCAAAAATAGCGCATAACTCTGCACATCTAAATTCCTCGTTGGAAGAACATAAGAAATGCCTAGAAGAATTGTACCCTTTAGATCCATAGTTTACGAGAAATATACGAAAAACGAAGTATGCCGGTGTTAGGAAAAAACAACGTATTGGATGCATCAACAGTAGTATTTGCAAATATTTAAAAAGCCAGATGTTCAAAGTGTCCACCGTGAATATCGAGGTAAGCTTGAGCGCACCGGGGAGGGATGAGGAGCAACGCGATGTCAACCGAAGTACAAGTAGCATGCAGACGAACAACCAAGTCGTTTGTGTGGTCACTACGTCTTGATATACTAATTCCTTGAGATTACCCCGTAGGAAAAACATCTTATGGTGTGAGATACAGTGATGGGGATCGCCATAGAACGAAGCGCCTCGTCCGATTTAGCTGCTGGAGTATGCCATATCCAGCCAATCACGTACAGGAGCACAGAAATACGCCACGCCCAACATGAATCATCATACGTCATCATTTACCGTATTTTTCTCGCAAACTATTGGTCGTACAAGTACAGTTCTTTGGGTATTTCTTATATACTTCCAACGAGGAATCTGGTTATGCAGAGGGGGTTTTTGGACACCTGAATATGATTTTTTGTGAAACAGAGATAATTTTTACCTTCAATGTTAAGAACACCCAAACAAGAGGTTCTTTACGTATATTGCGCAATGCCTAAACATAACAGACACAGAATCCGGGCATACTAGGATTGATCACAATCATATGGAGGAAAAAGTTATTACCAATCGGAACCCATACCTTTGCTGAAAAGAGGTTCTATGGTACGGAGATTAGGAGAAAATAATTAAAAAAAATAATTTCAAAATTTAATATTGCTCTCAAAAGATTGAATTTCCAAAAAAAAAAAAAAAAGACAATGGAACAAACACTAAATACTGACTAAAATAATTATTTTTCTACAATATAAAATAAACAAAAGTGATCATTACTGATCAGCGAGTACTGAATAGTGAGTAGAACAATATACAGAATGATTCATGCAGAAGTATACAGTTCCAATGCACTATAAATCAAGAACAATGAATGGTATTATATGTCACCTGCAACAGAAATTGAATGGAACTATTTTAAGTTTTTCTTATAGACAATAACTGATGCTCTATGTACGAACCTTTAATCACACGGCATACATCGAGCCAATACTCCATTTCCACCAAAACACTCGTTAAGGTATCAAGTCCATTGATACCGGCTGTGATACGCTGTTTTAGCTTCATCCAAGACTTTTACTTTTGCACAAATAGCCCGTAGTTTTAAATTTTTCACACCATTGTTAGATAATCTTTTCCGAATCGTGATCGAAAAGGCCGTAGCACAGCAGTTACGGATTCCATTAAATAACACAAAAAAGCTTCTTCGACTTACTAGTCATGAGACACGTCTTCTATTGCTTACGTCACTTCCATCAGGACCTAAACACAAACTTTAAGAGTACATCTACCTTACGGTTCGCTGAGGTGGTGCCTGTCCTTAACTGTTACTGTTTTATAGCATCTGGAAAGTGTACACTTTTAATGAATCACCCTGTGAATTGCAACTTTTTTTAAGCGAGATCTTAACCCAATCCTATCCGAGTTTTTTTCCATCTTCCTCTTTATCGTGCATTGTAATTTCACGACAATAGGGGTTTTTAAAAACTTAATACAGAAGAATCTGTAAAATGTGCAGATGTTTTTCATAGTGCCTATTTATTATTGGTATTCTTAACGCAATAATGGTAAAAAGAACAAAAATGCCTGTCTTACTTTAGCAAAAATTACTTCGACGTCTTACCATAAAAAGCTCAAATACTAAATTTCATTACTTTTGTACTTAACATAAAAAACAATTTTATTTTATTTTTTCCATCATCTGTATACCACAGAGCATCTTTTTCAGCATGGGTACGTTTTGAAATTCCGAAAATAATCCTTCGATTTTTTCTTTCTTGTAAAGGTGAAATGCAAAGAATGCAAAATTTTTGTAAAACCCCAAATTGTGCGTATTCATTATTATTTTCTAAGACCTTCTGTCATCTTTCTGGCAAGAGATGAATCCCATGTCGGTAAAAGTCTTGAAGTTTGGAATGAATAAAAAGCTTTCTGTACATCAAGGTCAACAAAGATTTTTTGATATCATAAATACCTTTAATTTTATAAATGCATGTTATATAAAAAGCTCAAGTATATTTAATCAATTTTTCCTCATCGAGTGACCTGGAAAGGTTCTTCTACTTTCTGAGGAAATAAAATTAATTTCTGTTCCGAAATAAAATTATCTTTTGAGTGAGTTTCTTTAACAAAGGCTACAAAAAAGGTCTTCCAGTGAGGTTACTACCCAAAATCTTCTCAACGGTTTTGAACCTTATTCATCACAATTATGCTCGAATCCCGGAGATGCATTTCCAAGTGTCAAATTCCACCTTAATTCAAAAATCTAAGCTAATTAGAAAATTTTTATCTCAGAACACCTGCGGCAACTGTCCTTGGAGAGTTTAAGCCCCATACCTACAAATACTCTATCAAGATCTTTACTGACGGTAGTAAAAGTGGAAACTTGGCTAGTAGCGGCACATACACTGAGACTTCTCGAGGCAACGTCACTCTTTGTTGCCGTAATCCGAATTACTGCTCAGTTTTTAGGAGGAAATTAATTGCAATCAACATGGGACTTGAAGCCATCCTAACTTAGAAAGAGAATTGTGGGTTTTATCAGATAATCGTAGCTCTCTTCAACACCTTAATATTTGGATGCTCATTGGAGACAAGATAAGTATCCCTATATTGTATTTTTTAAAGTTTTTCTCCAAAGAACATGATGTCCATTTTCAATGGATCCTGTTACATGTGAACATACATGGCAACGAAATGGAGGCTAAACTGGCAAAGGAGGATTACAGCTATCTTAACCCATCTTCTACTGCCCTGAAATTTCTAGAATTGCGTTCAAGAGAAAAAGAAAATATTTTTGGCAGAGTGAGAGAGCCTCCATTTCATTATTGGTACAAATGTAAAAATAAAATGGGATGGACTCTTGACCTTCCATGCCTTCCATGCGATGACCTTCCATGCTCAAACCACTATTTCAAGATTTACCAGCGGTCACGTTAAAAGCCTAACATTCGCTGAAAACAGAAAAGTTTTCCCTGACCACCCTAAATGCCATAGCTTCTCGGCTTCTGCCGAGAATCTTTTTAATTGCATGGACCTCACCAGAGTGGAAATATATTACAAACCACTAATAGTATTTAATTTCTTAAAAGTCAACGGATTTATTGAACTCGTCTGACTGCGTCAGACACTAAGGATAAGGGCTAAGACTGAAAAAGTTGATCAATATAAGCAACAAGTGAAAGTCAGTTGCCACCAAATGAGGAGAAAAGAAATGGTAATGTAAAATCTCCCAATTAACTCCTATTGTTTTTCACGATTGATAACAGCTGCATGGAACATCACGTTATCATGGTGGAAAAAAACATGATTGACGATTGACAATGATGGACTTCTTTGAGACGATTACAGATCCCCATCTGCGCACACTCTATGTTACGATACATATATAATGCTCTTCACATCTCTATCATAATCTATTTAAAGTAGTTTACTTTTGTATTAGGAAAGCAAGGAAATACAGATTCGCTCGCGGGTTCGATTTGTATATTTTTTTTCATTAACGTCGCATTTTCAAGCAACGTGAAGGTATTGGTTACGGATCTCGTAATTTGAAGTGGAAAGGACGACACCTTAGTTCAGGGGTGGGCAATCCGCGGCACGCGTGCCACATTGTGGCACGCGGGGGTCGTAACTGTGGCACGCGAAGGCTTTTTGAAAAACTACAAAAATATTATGAAAATATTACTGAATTAATTGAATTACAATAAAAAAATCGTTCTGAAGAGAATATGTGAGAAACAGAAATTTTCAGCGTGAGATTTTAAGGGCGCTATAAGCAAGATTTTTCTTTTCTTCAGAAAAACGCCAAAAATGATATCATGATCCAAAACTTACAATTCTACTGCTTTGTAACATTCCGAGAAAAGTGTTGAGTAACGTGAGACTAAAAACAAACAAATTCTCTCTCTCTCTCTCGAACGGTCGAAACTGCCCAAAAAGTCACCCTCTCTCGGGGGAAGTTAATTTTTAACATCTCAGATTTCCATTCAAATTTCAGCTTCTCCGAGCAGGGAAGCTATAGCTATTGGTTGTCAGCGTGATGTCAGATAAAAAGGTTTTTCCGGAGATGTTGGCTATTTACGATTTCTGTAATGTCAAGAAGTAATTCTGCAATATATTAGGAGTGCAGTTGTTGATACAGTAGAAGTAATTCTATCAGCACAAAGTAGCCTCTTTGTAAAGCAGAAGGAGTGTGAACTTGCACCCATGACTAATCAGAATGCTGGATTGGGAGCCTAGATAATTTGTAGCATAACGTTGGCAAATTGTTTCTAGCTGTCAGACTCAGTTGATTTTAAATTCTGTTTAGCAAGACGTTTAGCTTTTCTCCTTTTCTAAAATTGTTTTTAGATTTTAGTGTTGAGCGTAGTTGTTAATTTTTTTTTAATTTTCAATATGTTTATGAGTAAACCTTCGACATCGAAAAGAAATTGTGAAGAGGATATTGCAGCACGTGATTTTAAAATTGTCTGGAAAGAACAATATTTGTTTACACATCAAAATGCTTCCAAGCCTGTTTGTTTGATATGTGGAATTTGTATAGCAGCACCAAAAAAAATTTAACTTGGACCGTCATTCAAACAACTGCATAGTGATTTCAACAGCAAATATCCTGTTGGATCAAATTTGCGAACGGAATTCATCAATAAAAAGAAAGAAATCTTTAGCCGGCCAACAATCTTTGTTCCAGAAGAGAAATGACGAAATGGAAACCATGCTGAAGGCTTCTTATGAACTTTCTTTGTTGTTACCCTGCAAGAAAAAACCATATTCTGACGGAGAGGAGATAATAAAAAGCAGCCTTTTAATTTTCGCCCAAAATGTCGGTGATCTTAATGTCAAAAATATGGTTGATAAAATAGCTTTGTCCAGAAATACCGTCATGCGTCGTATAGATGACATGGGCCAGGATGTTGGAACGCAAATTGTTTCTGGACTTCAAAATTGCAAATATTTTTCATTAACTTTGGATGAAAGCTGTGATATCACTGACAATGCGCAGTTAAGCATCTTTGTGCGTTACACGAACGAAAATTTTGATACTGTGGAAGAAGTTCTTGATTTGCGCCAACTATTTTTAACTACAGGTGAAGACATTTTTAAGGAACTTAAAAACGTAATTGAAATTAACAAAGTAGAATGGCAAAATTAGACAGTGTTTGCACAGATGGAGTGCCTTGCATGGTTAGCAGAATAAAAAGTTTTGTTGCATTGCTTGAAAATTATTTGGGAAGAAAAGTTTTCAAGTATCATTGTGTTATTCATCAAGAAGCTCTTTATGCCAAGGACTTAAATTTGTCTTTCTTTGTTGACCCCGTGGTGCGCTGTATCAACAAAATACGAGCTCGTGCTCTGAATCGACGAAGATTTCGTACGCTTTTCCCCGAAGAAACGGAAGAAAATGGCGTGTTACTCCTTCATTGTAGTGTGCGATGGCTTTCCAAAGGAAGTTCACTTGCGAGATTTTGGAGTTTGAGGGAATATGTTTTAGAATATCTGGAAGAAAACGATGAACTGCCCAGTGAATGCTCGCTCCTCAGGAGTGAAAATAGGCTGTGGGATTTAGCTTTTCTTACTGATATAATGGAGTATTCAAACAATTTAAATTTAAGATTACAGGGAAAAAATTGTATTTTTCCTACCCTTCCTATCTTCTTTTGTGAACAAATTTTTGCTTTTTTGTCTGGATTTTGGAGAGAAAAAATTAACTCATTTCCCATTTATGCAGGAATTATCTGCCAAAGTTAGTAATGTTCCGAACTATGATAGATTTAAAAATTTAATATCCATTTTGCAGGATTCTTTCAGTGCCAGGTTTGAAGATTTTAAAGATGATAAAAAAATACTGAACTTTTCACTAATCCTTTATCGATTTCTCTTCAAGACATTATTTCTTACCCACCTCAGGTACAAATTGAAGTTATTGACCTACAGCACCATATTACTCTGAAAAACAAATATAAGGAAATTATTTTAACCGCAAATGATCCGAATTACATCGAATTTTGGAAATTTGTGCCACCAAGTAATTTTCCACATTTACATGATTTAGCGGTCAGATATTGTTGTAGGTTTGGATCAACATATGTTTGTGAAGAAATGTTTTCTGTTATGAACGTAATTAAATCAAAATATGGCTCAAAATTAACTGACATGCACCTAAAACACCTAATTTTATTAGCATCCTCACGAACTATAATCCAAATATAGATGATTTAATAAAAAAAACTACAGATTCAAAAGCCACATTAAGAGACTGCTTGGTAATCATTTAAAATTAAATGGTTCAAGTTGCTTATTTTTATTTTGTATCTTAGCTAACTGACTGATCCTGTAAAAATTTATCAACAATAAAATATAAGTTTCTACTTTTGTTTTATTTGTTATACACTTTTTTTTACATTTTCACTGTATAGAAGCATTTAAAAGTATGTTTTGGTGTAAATGGCCCATAATAAGCCTATAAGTAACATTTTTTCACTTCTGTATATTTTTTAGTTTGGTGGAAAAGTTGGAAGTGGCACGCTTCCCAAAAAGGTTGTCCACCCCTGCCTTAGTTGGTGGCTTAATCTTTAAATTTCCACAACATTTCGATGCTAGGAATTTGAGCTATGACAGATCTAGTGTGAATTAACACCTCTACACGACGGGTGTGAGCGAGGTAGCTTACTGGTCTTAGTCACGAGCTCGTGGCCGGCGTGTCACGAGTTCGACCCCTAGTGCTAATGATGTCAGCTACTGATGCTAGCTTCAGTAACATTAGGGCTCGAAATTGACTTGCCACATCATGACCTTGACCACTAGACTACCAAGGCCACAAGGTGATGCAATGCTTAAAATGAAATTTAATGCTTCCAACTGCATTTCAGTTGTTGTCCGATGAATGTTAAATTCTCTTACTGATTCAGACACGATTAGCTTTGGGTTTTATGATGAAGAGCATCTCATTTTCTCCAAGTGTAAGATGAAATCACATCTTGTCTGATCTTGACAGCTTATGGCACCTTTCCTGAATTACCGATACCATCGATGTCATCATTTGTTCCTTTTACTCAAAATTTATGTGCGACGTTAGCTCAGTTTGTGTTTTTAAAAACGGGCAGTTCGTTTGCACATACGTGATAGTTATAATTTACCTTATATGTGTTTAGATGAATTAATTAAATGTAAATGTGCATAACGTTGCTTCTAGTTTGAAGTATACTTATTTCATACTGTAGAACGTGCTTTAAATAATGCACGATAATAGTTTAAATCTTCAGAATTTTCCAGTTGTACTGCTTTATTAATAATAATAATTTGTTTCATTTGTATTCAAGTCAATTAACAAATTTCAAGGAAATTTCTTGAAAATCACGTATATTTTATGAATATGTTTCCACTATTTTTACTGTACATGATGTAAATTCTGATAGCATCTCGTATGGTGTCAAAATGTATTTCTTCGGATCAGACAGACTATTTTTCTCTTATTTTTCTTAAAAATACAGACACATTAACATAAAAAAAAGAGACAAAATGTGTGTGTAAAATAAATCTAGTCTAAAGAAGTATTGCACAACATTATTATTTACAATCAAATGTTTTAATTGCTTAGAAAATGAAATTTTTTTTAGTATTGCCTTGGGGAGGGGGAGGGAGTAAGCTCTGTCCATCTAACGTCGGGGAAACCTCCATTATACAAATTATACAACTGTTCATACTCATTGCTCCAGATTGTAAAACTGTAATTTTCATGTATTACGTAGTTCTATTGGCGATACATCCAAGTTGGCATCATGTTTGGCGACCCAATTCGGTGACTTGGCGAAATAAATTTATTACAGTGTCACGATAAACTTTTTTTTTATATATAGAGATGTATAAATGAAAAAAGCAAAGTTATTTTAAAATTTTTTGTATCATATACATTATTTTATGAAATAGTTGTAACAATTAAAATTTAATATGAATTCTTCACAATTACCAGCAGCTTATTCAAGAAATTACAAGCAATGAAACTGTGCTTTGAATTTTTTTTTGCTTAAGCAAATAAGTTACATAATGCTAAATTTGATTTCTTCATGAAAAGTAGGATTGTAAACACAATACTTTCAGTTAAGACTTAATCACACAATACATGAATCTTAAAATTTTAAGTAATTGGCATTGCTCAAGTTGACATCAATTTCGGCGATTAAATTTGGTGACCAGATTGGCGACCCTTTTTGGTGACTTGATAACCATACAGATGCTTCAGAAAATTACTGGAGAAATCTATGACATCCCGATTTATGAAGTAAGCGGATTTTTCAAGAAAGCGCTGGAAGCTAATCGGGTCCTTAACAAATGATTCTTTGACCCTAAGCAAATCGTTTTCGGCATTCCTCTTCAGTTGAATTCTAATTTTTCTGACCCTTTTTACTAACTATAACTTATGTATAAATAAATTTACTATAGCATCTCATGAATTTTATTTGTCTATTTTTTGTAAGAGATGCGTTTATTCAACTAAAATATTTTCATGTTAAATTGTACAAAATTTTTAATGAATTTATTGAAACTTTTTCTATGTTCATGAAATTAGTCATATGTCCATAAATACGAAGTATTTGGCTCTTTATTTACTTTAAAAGTTCTAAAAGAAAATATTTTTCTTGGACCTCAAAAGTGTAAATAAATTGGTTTTTAGAAGAAAATGAAAATTTATATATAAATGAAAAAAAAATACTACTTAATAATAAAAAACCTTAATAAAGTTCGGTAAATGTTTTTAAAACATAATTCGAGCATACTTTTCTTATTCCCAAGAAAAGTGCAATTTTAATGTAGTAAACTATCTTCCATCTCAGACTAAAAATTCTTAGAACGATGTTTTCTATTGCATTCCTTTGAACCATGATGGGATATATTTGGTCCTGCTGGTATTGACAGAAGGATGACAAATGTTTATTAATAGTATATTATATTTGTCGGAATGACGTCTTTACGCCCACATTATACTTGCATATAGAGTTATTTGCTTTCAACCACGTTAACTCGTCTTAAATTTACAATTAGTAATACATCTCTTTCACAGATTTAAAATTTCAATTATTAACAACTTTGATAATAATAATAATAATAATAATGAAACAAAAAATTATCATAAAAAAATATTATTCTTACATTATTTCAGATGTCAAATATTGCAAACTCTTTTGATTGGAATATTTTGATGTGGATAAAAAATAATGATTATTTTTTTATGCAAGCAGGACATAGAAAAAATTATAAGAATAAAGAAAATGGAATAATTGTTACTAATGCAAACATTGGGGATGACCACACAGTAACCAAGCAACAATACAGAAATCCTTAACAATGTAGATGATGACAAAAGCGGCTTCGGAGGTTCATAAGGATAACAAATGATTTATTCTCATTAAATTTTGAATTACATCATGAATAAGCACTACAGCAGAGTTTCTAATCCCAAACAGACCATGCTGAGTAATAATGTGGCATCGAAACACTATATCTAATAAAATATAGTTTAGAAAAAAACTAAAAAACACGCTTTTATACTGAATCGAACTAAAAAGTAAAAAAATAATTCTTAATAAAGAATAAAATGATTAATGAGAAAATGAATGTCATTTTAGTAAAAGCGTGGGGTGTTCTATAAATGTATCAATTGTTATAATTTTTAACTTCTATTCCGAAAAGCTGAATTAGTGTAAAAATGTAGTACAAAACACCCCACGCTTTTACCTCAATGACATTTATTTTCTCGTTAATCATTTTATTCTTTATTAAGAATTATTTTTTTACTTTTTAGTTCGATTCAGTATAAAAGCGTGTTTTTTAGTTTTTTTTCAAACTATTTTTTATTTTTCATTTTTTTAGTTCGAAGTACAATAAAAGCGTGTTTTTTAGTTTTTTAAACTATCATTTATTCATTGTTAAATTTATCCTTGAGTTTGATATTTGAAGCTGGAATTACATGGCTGTAGAATTAGTCTTGCTCTTCAATGGATATTAATTACCGGGTCTGAAGTGTATTTATTCTCTCTGTTTACGAGGCCTTGGATGAGTCCCGTATCGAAATATTAGATTCCGTCTATTTTGAACAGGTCAAACAAATAAAAGTGTGTCAAGAAGAAAAAATTCGAATTAAAAATTTTTTTTAATGTACCATGTTTTTATAAGGACTAAAAATTATAAAATTTCTACTTTTCATTTTTGTTTTCTTTTTTCACATTTTCTTGCATTGCCATCGACTTCTGGGCTAAGGTCCAAATTTCAAGTCTCTAGCCCTTCGGAAAGTCACACAGTTTAAAATCAATTACAAAATTCCACCCGGACGGACATTAAAGAAAGCGAGTTAATAAAAACATGGTAATATGAAGTGTCAATCGTTCCTTCACCTTTTAAACGTGTTCCTTTCATGTTAATTCGTATCATGACTTCTAAACGTATTGCTTTATAATAATAAAAAATATTTAGCAGTTAGAACGCAAATTATTTTTTTTCCACATGCTCGAGCCTTTTTTTAAAATTTTCATTTTCAGAAAAATGTTTATATTATGTTTAGAAATTGCTAATACACACCCACCCTCCAATTTCTCAGATACAGAACACTTTTTTGTTTTATTTCTATTAACCGCAAGTGTATTTTATACTTGCAAAAAATTAGCTTTAAATTCAAAACACTCGCTATAGGGTTACACCTTATTCTTTTAGTCGCTTAATCTGAAATAAGTCGCCAAATCTTGAAATGATGTATGAAATTAGTCGCTATATCTGGAAATGGTACATGGAACAAGTCACCAAATTTAAAAATGACATATGCAATAAGTCGCCAAATCGGGAAGTGGTATCTGGAATTGTCGCCAAATCTGATTATCATTATTCCTGACGATCCTGAAAAGGACAATGGAACAAAATTAGGAAATTATTGTATTGTCATCGGTCCTTGACAAGTGTGTGAAATTTCGAATGAATCCGATCTTTTTAAGTGGGTAAAAATCGAGTTCTAAGATTCCGTTACATGCAAGTGAAACTTATAAAAGCGTGTTAAAAAAAATAGATCTCTAAGAGATTTGTGGATTGCCTTATTGCAGGGATGAGCAACTTGTTTTACCTCTCGGGCAGCATTGTGGAAGCGAAGGGTACCGAAGAGCCGAGATTTTTTTAAAAACTGATTGCACTTATTATAATATATATATATATATATATATATATATATATATATATAAGTTAAATAAAATAGTGGCAGTTTTATCCAATTTATTTACTGTGCTAATTTCATCAGTTTAATGAAAATCCATTTATAATGAAATTAATGTACCCTATCATATTTTTTTACAATTTTTTTACATCAAGTATTAGATTGCTTCTTTAAATTCTCATCATGACATTCTCATCATTTTTATGTCAGCCATCTTGCATCTATATTTACTCTCGTTGATATTCAAGTAAGAAAAACATTGCTCGGAAATATATACCGGCTAAAATATAAAGAATAGTTTCCCATAAATTTCTCTATAAGTGGAAGATTTTCAGCTGACAAAGATTTGTAAAAAAGTCAATTGCTTAGTATTAAACATTTTCTTCGTACTGTTATCTGATTTTAACGCAATAAGTTCAAACCATAGCTCCTCAGGATTTTTTTATTATTATCAGCAATTATGTGATAACAGAGTTAATTCAATTTAGGCTCAGTTTGCTTTCAATCCTGAAATCTCCTAGTGACCTTATCCTCCAAACTCTGCAGCTGATCTCTTAGTAGAAATGCTTCCAGGTGCTAAGTTTTCCCCATAGGGGAAAATAAAAGACAAATCTTTGATCGCGCATGGGTAGGAAATCTTGGTTCAAAACGGATTTTCTGACCCACCCCTGCCTTAGTGATTTGAAACTATCATCACATTTTGAAGCAACACAAGACGCATACGGATCTAGTAATTTTGAATTACGGCCAAGTGATCTATGCATCATCGATCTGAGGTTTTTCCAACTTTCATATCATAACAAAGCGAGAATTATTAAACTCCAACAAATTTGATATGCCCCATGTGCGATCGGGCTTTAGTGGAATAAAAGCTGCTCACACCAAGCATACAGCCATGACCTCTCGGACACAACGTCAGGAAGTGAGGTGACTCTAAATATAATAAGTCTGTCTCTTAGCTTCCACATCTCACCCATTTGACTCTTGACATTGAGACTCACCTTGAATTTAGCAAGTAGCTCTTATTCCTAGTTATTCAACGAAAGAGTCTGTAATCAAAGAATTATTGATAAAAACATCTTTCATGAACTTGAAAATATCCTGCCACAAAATCTACGAATTCAACAACATTTGATATAGAAGTTGAAGATGAAATATCAACATAAGGATTTTCTCCCTAGTTTAGTAAGAATTTAAAATTAAAAACCTTATATATATAAAATGCTATATTATGCTCTTGAGGAGCGGTAATGAAGAAAAATAAATTTAAAAAATATGTATATTTCTAAAATACAAAATATGTATACAAGGGTGGATCTCAAAATATTGTTTTCAGAATTTTAAAATCAATCGAACGTAAAATCCGGCGTAAACGCGCAGTTTTAACACAGAAAATAAGATCAAAATTTACGAGTGCGCGTTATACGTCGAGTATAAAAATGATAGTTTTAAAAATAAAAAGAGTCAGCATAAAAAAAATAATTTCTACATATATCGAAATATTGTTTGCTTACAAGAAATGACATACCTTATGAACTTCAAGTGTTGTAGTTCTAGAAGTATATACTATATAGGTTTTCAAAGCTGTACATCGAATAAATAACTTCAAAACATTAGAGCACTGCACTTGTAAAGTTCAACTTTCTTTGTAAAAAAGTGGATTACGGTATGCAGAAAACATGTTCTCTGGTATGTAGACGAAGGAGAAAATAAAATAAAAAATTATGTTAAGTATTGTCTGAAGATAAAGGAATTTTCGGTATACCAGCTTCTTTATAGTGATAAGAAATTTTTGTCAAAATGAAACATTATAGTATTTTTTTAAACATTTATTGCGATAAGAGGGAACTTACTAAATAGTTACAAGAAAAAAAAACACACACATCGGGTACATTTAAAGGCTTTTTACGATGAAGCGGAAGACGGAAAAAAAATCTTGAATAGTTCTGATTCGACGGCACGGGAAGAGAGAGCTGGGGTTATGAAATGCGGCAAAATGTACATTATCATACTTAGAATTTATCAGTAATCATCACTTTTAGTTAATTATATCGTAGAAATTTTTTTATTTTAACTCTAAAATAATCTAACCAAACTTTTTTTTTGTTGCGTTTTTTGAAATATTAACCTTTTTGTGTCAATGTTAAATTTCGAAATTTTTTTAAAATTATTTTTCTCCAAATTTCCATATTAAAGAACGTCTTTTCCGCATAGGTAGGATTCGCTGAAAAATATTTTTTCTCTCTATACAACCACTATTCACTCTATTATATAGCAGTTCTATGTGAGGAATATTTAAAACAGAAGAAAATAAAAGATTTGAAAATAAATGACTGAATTTCCATTTGTGTTATTTTATTTTCGTGTATTTCTGCAGAGATCTATATTTATCTTATTTTTCCTAAATGGACAACTAGAATTTAAAAAAAAATACCTTTTACCATTTAGAATAGGGTGAGTAACTAGCGGCCCGCCAAGATAATCAGATTCTCAAATAGACAGAAAATATTCTTTATATTTTGTCGACATATATTTGTGTGCAAAGTTTTTTTTGTATGAATATCAACAAGAGTAAATATAAATGCAAGTCGGCTGTGATTAACTAACAGGCTGCAATGAAAATTTCAACAAATAAGCAATCTCACTCTTAATTCGGAAAAAAAAATCCAGAAAAGTGTGATAGGACATTTGTCTCCTTAAGTTAATTCTAAAATTAAATTGGGCTTGCATCTATATATAATACGAAATTAGTACAGTAAATAAACTGAATAAATTTGCCACAACTTTTTAACTTATATTCATTGATTTTTATGGTACAATTTATGCTTATTCTGGGATACTAAAGTTAACTAATGAATGCAATCATTTTGAAAAGATGTGGCCCTCCGGTAAGTCCCGCTTTCGCAAAGTGGCCCTCGATCCAAAATAGCTGCCCAACCTTGATTTAGAATATTTTATGTTTCATCATTCTCTTTCTTTATCGGCAACTAAGGCGTTATTTTGGTCCATAATAATAAAGTAAGCAAAAACAATTCTGTCACATAATAACACTTAAAAGAATGCACATGTACTTCCCAATCAATGTCATAACTTTCCCCCGCAATTTCTTTTATAAATGCGTCCGCATATATACTAAGCGAAATAGCTTCATTGTGTTGTATGCCACGAATCCATTTCCTAAATCGCCAATTTAATCCACGCCTATGTCGATATTTTTCTGTTCTTCTAAAAGACTCAAACGATAAAAGCTAATTCAATTTCCTCTTTATTATCAGGAGTTTTAGAAAGCTGCATTATTTCTTTCACATATCAGATTCTGGCAATTTCTACAAAGAAAATACTGAGCGATGGTGCACAATTACTATGCCCTCCTCTACGGTAATTAAGAAGGCAGGCGCTTGTAGTGTAAGCAGAATTAATTAGAAACGGCGTCCCTAATGAAGCAAAATTAGAACATAACGTAAATAAATTACTTTTCTCGATATTTACGTTATTAAGTTAATCGAAAGTTAAGTCTTCCCTGCACAGAAAATTATCTTTGAAAAAGAAAATCGATAAATCAAAAGCTCTTATATTTTAAGATGGATAATCTACTTTATGCTTAATTATTTCCAAAAAAAAATAGTTTCAATACATTAGTTTTGAAAAATGTTGCTAGAAAGGGGCTGTAAGAGGTTTTTGTACGCTGCTTTTAAGAAATAGCGTGTCTTGTGGATTCCGTAAAGGAGTGAATTATTGAGTAACTTACTTAACAATGTTTTTGTTTATAAAATAATTACATTCATTAAATTTTATAATGCATTAATTACTCTTTTTGATCTTAAAGTATTCCAGTTCAGTGATTTCTCTCTTTTAATTATTGAAAGAGAGTGAGAAAGAAGAAGGGTTGACTTGCCACTAACTTAAAGCAGCTTTAAAGCAACGCGAGAGGATGGACTCGTTATTGGAGACGGACCCCGTAATTTTGAATCTCGACCAATTGGTGAGAATGACAACTATGCTAGCACTTTATTATCCCAAATTTACACACCACATCAACATGAGAACTTTCAGCCTCGATAGATTTAGCATGCATTAGCCTAAGTACGACAGGGCTATAGTGACACCCTGACTGGAACACACATTTCGACAGACTTGCGTCTCATTCTAAGGTAAAGCGAGGGGCATTGGTGACGGACCTCGTAATTTTAAGCCTTGATTAAGTGATGTGAACGACACTTGAACTCGTGCTTCAATCTCTAAGCTTTCCCATCACTCAAACATGAGAACCTTCAGCCACGATAGGTTTAACGTGCATCAACCACTCTACACGGCGGGCCTTCAGTAGCACCTGACTCGAATTTACGACTCTCCGATTACGAGTTTGTGACCATGAGCACAAGGTTATTGTGGCCACACTTGTTCAGCATTGAAAGATAGTGAATGCAAAGAATGATTTTGTATAATATATAAGATAACTTCATTTTAATTAAAATCTTTTCTGGGCATGGTATGTAAGCTTTCAGACTCTTGTTCAGGTTACTTTTAAATTTATCTGATGATTCTTTTTTATATCTCTTCATGATTTAAAATTAAAGTCTTTCCTGGACATGGCATGTAAGCCTTCAGACTTGTTCGGGTTACTCTTCAATTTATCTGATGATTCTTTTTTATATGAACGGACAGAGGAGATTTACATTGGGAAATGACACTTGTAGTTAAAAGTCTTTATTAAAACACTTGTAGTTTTTTTTCTAGTTAACGGAAAATAATAAACTTGATATTTTTATAAAGCTAATAAGAGGGACTATAAAATTAGATGAAAAAAAATTTGTCAATTTTTGGCAAAATTCACAATTTTAGGGTAGTCGAATACCTTAAGTTGCTTTTTAAGTTACCTGTTATACTTCTTTTCAAGCGGTAGGTTTCTTTTGTTACGTTAATCAACCTGAAATTTTGTAAATTTTTTCGTTAAAACCGAAGGAATTATTAGCTATTTGTTTTTGGTGTAAGCGTCAGGCTTCACAAGAAACTTCAACAGTGTAAAAATAAAAATATCCTAATTACTTCACAAAATTAATCTAAAAAGGCTATATTACAAATTTCAAGAGACTTGCGAAACATATGGTATTCCTCTCTAATCTATATTTATGCAAAATTATGCAAAACACCAACTTCTTAGTCTAGAAATCAGGTTTGTCTTATCTTAATATGTTTTTCAATGGGTCATAAAGCGTTCCATTCTAAAGTCACATTAATTTGTCTGGAAGAGATTTCATGGTTATATTCTAAGCCCTTCTTTGCATGAAGATGGAAATTTACATCCAACTATTTAGTGAAAAAAAAATGCACTCAAAACAGGTGTACTGTAAATTGGCTGCTGCTGTGTGGCAACTTTATTTACAATTATTGCGTAATAAGGAATGAAGCTGTCAACAAAAAATCAAATGTTGTAATCATTATAGCCTGCTTTGAACTTGACTTGTCATTCCACTGTTTGCTGTGGTTGGAAGTAACGTACGATTTTTCGAATATTTTTTTTTGTAACTAATCTGAGATTTTTTTGCTAATAATAGCCTAATGAGTAGAAAAATATGTTTTTCTGAGTTTCTGTTATTTTCTGTGAAATTAACATCGAATACCCAGAAATAATCTTCCCAAAACCATTTGGCAGAAATTTACATCACTGCGCACATTTCATCACTATGCATCACTTCTAATGTATGACGGAAATGTTTTTTATTTTCTGTTTATTTTATGTTATTTTTGCAGAGAAATCTAGAAGAGAGGGACATAGTAGATTATTTGGACCAGTTAGAAGTGTTTGGCAATGAGAAGATGGCCTCGATTTCGAAAATTTTGATGACGAGTACCACGATGCAGATAAAGCAAGAATAATAATATTAATAATAATGGTTTTTTAATGATCATCAAGAATAAAAATGGTACAAAGATATATTATTTTTATTTATTTATTTTGTACTGAGCTTAACACACAAATTTACATGATGATGGATATTTCCATCATACTGCTTTTTTTAAAAATTATTTTATATTACATATTATCACTAGGTTTTTTAAAATTTTTTTTCTTTTAATCTAGAGTAAGAATTATATCACTCTGATTTATTTCATAAAAAAGAAGAAAAAAAATCATGCATCGAAGGGTTAATTACACAAGATAAAAATTTAACCATTTTCGGAAAACTCAATTACTTCAAAATATTAATTTTTATTTTTACTTAATGTAAAGACATTGATAAAACATTTAGACTTATGTGTGAATTTCCCTATCAGTAAAAAACCAACTTAATTTATACCAAAATACGTCTATTTCCTTTAGTTTTTAAAGTAAAATAACTTCAAGAAAGGTTATATACACACGATGATGTTAATTAGACAAGGAAATACTCGAATATTTATAAATATGTTAAGTTAGAATATATTGTAATTAAGATATGTAATTAAATCAAAACTGTACTTTATGCTGAAAAAGCAATACAGTCATCTAATTCAAAAATTCACGTTATTTAGTTTGAATACATAATTTTAAACTACGAATTTAAATTTGAATTGTAATTAATGGCGTAAAGCAGATACTTTTAATCAAGGTGGTCATGTAGGAGTTTTTGGAAATATTTCAGGAAGTTCTGTGGACTTTGAAAAAAAAAGAATAAATAAACTTATTATCTTTATTTTATCGATGTTTAATGATATCTTGTATATTTTCTCTTACAAATTAATGCCACAAATTGTTTAGAGGTATTAACTGTATTTGTTACTTAGAATATCCCATCTATATAAATAAATAAAATTGAAGTGCCTGTTTGTAATTTCAAATTAGCAGCTTTTTACTAAATGCATTTAAATGTATATACGATACTTATATCAAAAAATCAATTTTTAAAATTTTTGTCTGTCTGTCTGTCTGTCTGTTTGTTCCGGCTAATCTCGGAAACGGCTGGTGCGATTTTAAAAATTCTTTCACTAATGGAAAGCTACATTATCAGCGAGTTACATAAGGTACATTTTATCTCCATATTCCTACGGGAACGGAAACTATGCGGATAAAACCGCGAGACACTTTGCTTACTCCCCACCAAGTTGGCGCAAAATTATGCATTTGGTCAATAATGGAAATTTCTCACATTTATAACACAGTGAATTGAAACACAGTGTGATTTAGCATCTTTACAAAAAGCAATTTTTTAAATGGTTTTTTATTAAACGTATAAAGTTTATTACGTTACGTTTGTTAAATGTCAAACTCAAACTTTGAAAAATATCGCCAAGTTGGCTAAAAAGTTCTCTATTATGACAATCCCAGATATTTTAATGTAAACTTTCTACAACATTTTAAAGAGGGAAACGAAATAAAGTTTTAGCGAATTGCGCGCGTGATATTGAAAATTTTATGGTAATATTAATTGACAGTTTCCTAAAAAGTTTTGACTTTCCGAATGTTTATCACTTAGAATTTTTTTAAAATCTAATTATACAATATTCATATTTTGCACAAAATTTTTCACTTATACTGAACCTAGTTACTTTACGTGGAAGAATTACTTTGAAGATATACTAGATAATACTATGGAGGAAGCCATACAATGTCACTCGCCGAATAAAATTAGCGAGCCTTACGCAATACTTATTTCATCTTCGGTCTTTCTAATCCTCAAACCTTTTGGAAAAAGTACAAAGACTACGTGGCGGAAGATATTTTGCAGCAAATACAAGCAAATATGCCTTTCAATCAACACATCTACAACGAAACGCAATAAAGGATTTCAAAATGGTTGGGAAGAAGCTTCATGATTTTGGAATGATTATTCCCAGACGTGTCGACGGAAATGGTTTGAGAATTAAACTACGATTTTATAGCATTGCAACATCAAGTAACATAATTTATACCTCAATTAACTCTAGAACAAAGTCACGTTTTCCAACAAGTGTTACGCAAAATAGAATCCGGCAGTGGTGCACTCTTTTTTCTAGACGCCCCTAGATGAACCGGAAAAACGTTTTTGCTTAATTTAATATTAATGACCATCAGAAAAACCCAGAAGATAGCAGTTGCTATGGCGTCTTCGGGTACAGCCACGACTTTACTCGCTTAATCTTGCATTTGAAGATTCACTCATCTAATATTTCAGGAAAAATAGCTCTCAAGCAGAATGCTTCCATAATGTAAGTTTTTAGTGTGTGATGAAAGTACAATGTCTCACAAGAAAGCTATAGAAGCGTTAAATCGGACTCTTCAGGATTTACGAGATAGTACAGATATTATAGGAGGAATGGTACTTTTTATTATATATTGGCTGGTGAATTTTCAAATTTTCCCCCTGTAATCCTGTCGCAGATGAAATCAGTCTCTATTAAATCATCAAGCTTATGGGCAAAATTTGAAAAATTAAGTCTGAAAACGAATATATGAGAGTATATCTTCATAATAACGTAGATTTGGAACATTATGCAGAGACGCAATTGAAAATCGGTTATGGATGTTTGGACGCAAATGCTGGAGGTTATATTTTACTTCCAAAGAATTTTGTAATGTAGAAGAAAATGATGTAAATCTTATTGCTCAAATTTACCCGGGCTTGCAACAAAATTTAAATTGGGGTCAGTGGTTGCGCGCAAGATCAATATTGGCGCCTAACAATAACATTGTCCATAAAATCAACATTGAAAATTTAAACGACGTGGGGGGAGGGGGGAAATGAAGAAATGTTTGTCAATGAATACAATCATGGATAAAGAATAAAGTACTTCATATCCCACGGAGTTCTAAAATTCAATTGAACTTTCGGGTGTGTACCCTCACATAAACTTTAATTAAAACTAAATGTACCAGTTATGCAAAATCTCGATGATCCTCGACTATGTAAAGGAAAGAGGCTTTGGATCACAAAACTGATGCAGAATATACTTGGTGCCAATATTTTAACATATGTCATGAAAAGGTATAGTGTTATCATACCTCGAATTATAAGTAGCTCCGCTGACCTACCATTTCAACTCAAACGATTTCAATATCCCCAGTTTTAATGTTGCTATTAACAAAGCTAACATTTCAGGTAGCAGGGGTGCATTTGGAAAAGCATTGTTTTCACCATGGCCAACTATATGTAGCCTGATGGGTGTGTCCAATGCCCAAATCTTCACATATTTGCAACTGACGGAAGGACATATAATATGGTATACAGTTCTGTTTTGAGCTCTTTTAAAGAGAAATTATATATTAAACGTAGATACTTTCGATTTTTAAAAATATTAATAGCTTAAGTTATTGAATTTTTGTTGTTAATTATTATAATAAATTACATTTTCAGTTTTTTAAACTAAGATCAATTTTAGAATTTTTAAATTTTATTAGTTCCAGTCAAGCAATAAAAAATTACCATATTATATTACTTACTTTTTAATGATAATGATTACGACTTTGACAGTTATTTAAAGACATCAACGCGAGCGGAGCCGCGGGTAAAAGCTAGTTTATATATATAAATGTCTTATTAAAAACAATTAACAATCTTCTCTTGCGTCATGAATTTATAAATAAAATATAACATGAGTTGAATACCATGTGTCGAGGCATTTCTGTGTGCGTGTAGAGGCCCTGCACGATACTAGAAAGGGTGTACCAGTTTTTCGGATTCTTCAATGTATATATGCTAAGTTATCTATTAAGTTATAAAACTATTATATTCATAGGAATTATAAGTTCAGCTTAAATCTAATTCAATTTTTTCTGTTTTCTGAATTATTTTGTCTAATTTATAGTATTATGGGTAATAAAAAAAAAGAATAAAAATAACAGAAAAATAAACATAGTCTTAAATATGAAATGAACCGTATCTCAGATGGATGGAACTCCTGAACAACTCCTGTAAAAGTTAATGAGTTTATTTAATAACTTTCATTAATTAAACAATAATAAGCACAGTTACGTTACTTAATGTGGTTAATGATCTTTTAGGATAACCTTTATGACATTGAAAGAGCAGTGCAGTAAATTAACTTTAAATTACTTATACTGTATTCTTAATCAAGCGTAAATATAATTTTTTTTTACTTCAGTGTTGGTAAGATAGATATTCTATATTGCTATTTTAATTAACCAGCAAGAATGTGGTGAAGTTTGATTCTTCTTTTATTCTTTTTTCGAATGTTAACTCTTTTAGAATATTCTAGGAGAAAAATAAAGTTATTGATCGAATATGATAATTGTTAGCTCCTTTTCTTATCTCTTTCCAAGAACCGTGACATTTGCTAGAGAAAACAAATGAGGTTTAGCATTTTCTCTTAAAAAACTTATACAAATATTTGTTTGTGGAAAATTAGAAAATACATCAGAGCATCTAAAGAGCCCATGTGTTTTCAAAAACAAATATTTGGTTTACCTTTTTAAAAATTTGTGATAATAAACGAAAACTTTTCTGATACGAAAAATACTACTCAAAGTGACAATAGAAAGAAAAATTGGGTTTTTTTCCCTTCTAATAAGCAAAATATTTAATTTATTTCAAAAAGGAGAAAAGCGACTCTCTCACTTACACATTCGTCACGGTATCTGCAGAACTACGAAGGCTATTTTTTAAGTAAGGTCCGTTGGCGCGTATAGTTCCCTAGTTCACGCGTACGCCGCAACAAGTCTCTGCGTCACTGACCAGCATCCTTTCCAAATACACTCGCGCTATTTCCAGCTCTGTCGCAGTCGTGTAAACTTCGCTGTGGGTCTTTAAAATGTTTAAGATGATTGAATCGCACGCCAAGTGTGAGATACGGTCTGTTATCTGTTTTTTGACCAAGAGAAACATATCGGCTGCAGACATTTATCGCCAGATTACATGACATTGAAGCAATGAGTGATAGCAAAGTTCAAAAATGGGTCAGGGAGTTTAAAGATGGGCGAACAAACGTCCATGACGAAGAACGCTCAGGCCGGCCTCTGTAATCACTAATGATTTGATGCAAGCAGTTGAGACGAAAATTCGTGAGAACAGGAAATTCACGATAACCACTCTTTCATAGGAATTTCCCTACATTTCTCGATCGGTGGTGTACAAAATTGTGTCTGAAGAACCCAGCTATAAGAAATTGTGTTCTCGGTGGACTTCTCACAGCGGAACACAAAGAGAAGAGGTTCGCCATTTCATTGGACTTTTTGATTCATTTCGTGGAAGAAGGGGATGGCATGTTGAATCGAGATGAAACTTGGGTATTCCATACAATCCCGGAACCAAAGCAATAGTCGATAGAATGGCGACACACATCCTCTCCAGTTAAGGTCAAAGCCATTCAAACACTATCAAAGCGCAAGATTATGTCAAGTATGTTCTGGGATTGGAGCGGTGTTTTGCTGGTGTACTTTATGCTACAAGGAACACAGATCAACTCAATTTCCTACTGCACAACTCTATAGAAGCTCCGAAGAGCATTGCAAAACAAACGGCGCGGCATGTTGTCAAAAGGTGTTTTGCTCCTCCACGATAACGCAAGGCCTTATACTTCTCGAACGACTCGGAACTTAATCGGATTTTTTGGTTGGGAGGTTTTGGACCATGTACCATATAACCCGACCTTTCTCCAGTGATTTCCAACTTTTCCTGTACCTCAACGCAGTCTGGCAGGAAGTGCTTCAGTGACAACGAAGAAGTGAAAGTGGCCGTGAACTTTTGGCTCTCCGACCAGGCGGCAGAATTCTTTGAAGAGGGTTTTCAAAACTTAGTTCTAAGGTATGGCAAGTGCATTAATAAACTCTAAAACTATATAGAAAAATAGGCAAAAATATGTACAATCCTAAAATAAAGGTTTTTTTGAAATAAAATATTGTCGTTTTTTTAAAAAACAAACGGACCTTTTACTTAAAAAAACAGCTCTCGTATTAAACCTACACACTTGAAATTTGGTAAGCATGTTCCTATCATGGAGTAGATATCAGCTAAGAATGGATTCAGTAAAAACCCGACCTCCAAGGGTCGTTGTTTAAAAAACGTTATAGATAAAATATTTCCGTTTTTGAAATATTAGACCTACAAACTACCTAATCTCTATATATAAAGGAGGAAAGCGACTCACTCACTCATTTATTCATCACGATATCTCCGGAACTATTAAACCTATATATTTGAAATTTGGTAAACATGTTCCTTTCATGGAGTAGAGTTCTTCTGAGAAAAGATTTTGCAAAAAAAAAAAAAAACTTTTAAGGGGGGTGGCGAAGGCTTAGGGAGGGGCATTATAGATAAAAAAAATCCTGGTTTTGAACTGTTAGATTCACATACTTGAAATTTGGAAAGCAAGTTTCTTTTAATAAATAAAGAACCGATATGAAACGATTAAACAAAAATCGACTTCTATAAGGGAGAGAGGAGTTACTGAGGTGTATTGATAAAAAAAACTACTTGAAATTTGAACTACTTGAAACTACTTCAAAAACTGCATACACTAGTAAAATTTGGTGTGCATGTTTTTTGTTTTTGTTTTTTGAATTGAAATCAGCTAAGAATGGGTCTTAGAAAAATTGACTTTCAAAATGGGTTACGGGACTTATCGATCAAAAAAATTTCAATTTTCAACAATTAGACTTTAAATTTTGCATGCATGTTTATTTTATTGAGTAGAGATCCTCTAAAAATGAATTTTACAGGGAGCGTAAAAGATAATTCTACTTCAATTTTATAAATTCAAGTCCTGTTAATTTTAAATCAAGATGTGAGAGTTATAAGAATTTTTTCCAATCCATTTGAACCGGTAAATAATACATATACGTACAACATTGTGAAATATCCATCGAAACAGGCAGATGACTGCTTGTTTAATAAATGCATAAAAAAAGATTAAATTCCAAGAAAGTGCTAAAATTCACATGACTAAACGCCTTTCACCTAAACGGAAATAATAATCTTCTAAAGCATTATAAAAGAAAAAAAAATGCGGTATATTGTTCTCATCTAATACCTAAATTACCTTAACGACGAGAAATAAAAATTATTTCTAGTAAATATCACGTATGCATCACTTAATGCGACATTTCAATTGACAAATGTTTCATAATTCCCTGTCAAACAATTTATCATTCCTTCAAACTTTTCAGTATTTTATGTTTTCAGAAAAACGCAATAATTTCGAAATATTC
>BMAO01022498.1:0-21334 GCA_019973975.1 Trichonephila clavata
ATTACAGTACTGTAGGTTGAATTACCAGACTGACTTACAAATTTGCAGTTAGTGTATTTAGGATAACCAAGAGAGTGTCCCTGCTGTCATAGGAAATTTCTCATGACTACAAGTGTAGGTCCAGTGTGTCTAGGCGGCAAACAGTTTGGTTACATGAATTCCCCTGGCCTCCTGACCAATTTACTGCAATCACTGTCCCCAAGGCAGAACCTGCTTTTACCAGAAAACAAAACAGATGTCTACTCATTCGTTATGTCACTGTAGTATCAACTGCAGCTCGAATTTCTACCTCAGATCTGTACGATGCGCCACAGCCGTACACAAATATTGTGTTCTTCCCTCTCAGCAATACTACGTGACCGTCCGAAACCCGGTCTTAATGAAATAGTACCATCACTTCACCAAAGCTCCCAACAATCATACTCTATGGATACCTTCCCTTCCTGCCTAGTCTTTCTGCAATATCGTGGAAACAAAATTCACCTTCTCGTGGACTTATTACTCGACCTCGTTTAAACTAGGTGAGCTCGGCTTCTTCATCCTTTTAAATGCACTATTGGCTAACATCAACTCAATACGTCAAACATCACAGACACGAACTTTACAGCACGCATTCAAAGCATATCCAACTACCCTAAAATTGTGAATTTTGCCAAAAATTGACAATTTTTTTATGATTTTGTTTTATATGCCATCTTATTAGCTTTAGAAAACATACCAAGTTTATCATTTTCCTGTCACTAGAACAAAAACTACAAGTGTTTTAGTAAAAACAGACGCCATTACTTTAAGCAAGATGTCATACTTTAAAACGCGTTTCACTCGAAATATGAGTTTTTTTTAAATGTTCAAACGGGGACAGCGATCGCTAAAAAAGGTTTTGAAAATTAATAACTGAAATTTTTTCTCTAAGTTCTGTATAATAGTAGAAGTGTTTTAACTTTCAGATTTATTAATCACTGTTTTATTACAAATTTTACAGTCCCTTATGTGAATAAAATCACTGTTTTTTTAAGCAATGTCACATAGTAACTGAGATAAAGTGCTCTAGTTTTTGTAAAAATTAAAATATCTCTGATCCTGAAGATCATTTCGACAATGAATAACATAGCAACGCATCAGAATTGAAAAATTGAAAATTTGTTCATAAACCTTTGGTACAGAATGGACCGCGTTTAAGTTATTTTTTGTCAATTTTTACCCATTTTTCCCATTTTAGTTATAATAATTTATTTTTCTCTTCTTAATTTTAGCATATTTTTCTTTAAATGTACTAAAAAAAATCTAAAAACAAAAAAATTCCAAGTATCTCCATTTTTTTTTTTAAAAAAGTTGTCGCAACCAGTCAGATACCTGAAAGCAACCATGATTTGCAAGTTCTGAGGGGAGCTACTACCACCACACTTGAGAGCAAAGCCCGAAGTTTGAATCGATGTTATCTTTCAGATGTATAAAAATATGCGTATCAAATTTCATTAGTACTACCAAATTTCATTTATACGAATACAAATTTATTTTCTATAATACTAGTCTTTCTTGGTGTTGGGATTTTTTCCCCGTCAGTATACATTAAAACAGAAAATTTTTTGATGCATAAATATGGTACCTAATTTGAAAAAAAAACTGCTTTATGTGAAATTTTATAAAACAGTTTCCAATTCATGTTAAAAGCATTAAGTGTCTTTAATATCTTTTTAAGATATGTAATATAAATCTTATACAATACCTTAAAAGAAATAAATAAAAATATATCTATGATTGAAAAAACTTTTTTTAAATTTTAGTGACATAATTGCGAAAACATATTTTGAAAAAAAAATAAAAATAGAATCTTTTTTACTAATAATTATTTTTTTTAGTCTTTATCATTATTCATTTGTAAATAGAAAGAAAATCATTCCTAAACCCCTTCATCAGGTAAAGGTTTTTTAATTCTTCGATAACTATATATACTTTAAACTGTTGTAATAATTTTTATTGATATATTTTTCTCCATTTTTAAGGTGCCCTAATTTTTGTTTTTTTATGTAAAATTAATTATTTAGTTTTTTAAATAATAAAGCTAATTTATTAAGTCTCTCATTCACGATATAAATAAATATATTGATATTATCTTAACTTTTTTGTCTTAAATGGCGCAATGAAAAATTGTGATAAATTCTTGTGTGTATATTAATCACATATATACACACACACACATATTGATACTTTTTCTTCTTTCTCTTATATATATACAATAGCACCCAGAACTTACGCGGTAGGTGGGGCTGAGTTCTAATTGCGTAGGTCTAACTTGCGTAAGTCGGGATATGATTTTGCATAAAAATTTTTTTTCAGTTGGGGCCGATGACGAGTAAAAATAATAATTTAGGGAGAAAATGTAAAATAAAATCTGATAACACAAATACAATATCTCAAACCTAAATTATTTTCTTGTAGAAGATTTCATAAAATCTAACAAAATAGTCTGCCGGCCCAAAGAATTCTTTTCTGTTGCAAAATTCCCTAGCAGTTTGATAATATTTTTTTATTCCTTGTTCTGTTCAAAAAATGCGTTCTTTGTTGGAGTGTGTATTTTCTAAACAGTGTAACTTTGTTTCAACTAAACTGATGACTTCAGTCAAATTCATAACAGTATTTTGATGTTCTGATTCAACTGAGTCTAAAGACTCAATGCTCTGAAGTCTAAAGTTCTTCAATATCATACCATGTCCATGCATTTCCATGAGCTCATCAATTGCCTGCTCTTAATTTTTATTTATCTAGAAAATTCTATAATTTCTTCGACCAAATTACCAATTTCATCAGGCTCTGGCACTTATTTCGTCTGAGCTACAGTGAGGAAAACAAAACATGAAACTCTGGGTGCATAAGTCGGGTAGCGGAAGTCGAGATATCACTGTTATATATATATATATATGTTTATATATAAAATAACAATAATAATAATAATTTTGTATTATTTTTCTTATTAAACTCAAAAAAGTATCACCATATAATTTACATAACTCTTTTGAGAAACTACTTTTAGTAATTACTGTGAATTATTCCAAAACGATTCCTGACCAAGATTGTATTCATTGAAGTAAAAATTCCTTCATTAAAACTCACCTGCTTGAAATTTTCTTCATGATAAATACAGTATTAAATTTCACCACTCAACTCACAAAAGTTGGGAGTCAACCAGAAACTTCTCCAACACATAAAAATTCCACGTAACTTTATTTTGCAAGCATTTTGAAAGGTAATGGCTGGCAAATTAATAAACTGTTTACCCGCTGTCGAGTAAAATAATCTTGTAATTAAAGACGCCTCACATCGAGTAATGAGTCAAAAGAGAAATAAGTGAAGAATAGTGAAAATTAGATTTTGAAAATAACTTGCCTGCAAATAAGATTTTGAAAACAGTTTAGCGAATAACTCTTTGAGCAACTCGCTGCTGAAATTCAATGTGTTTTTCACTCGAAAATTCACTTTAAGATTTTCGAAATCTTTATATCGTAGTATCCATGTCAATGTTTTATTTATTCAAGTCGATATCGCAAGAAAAAAGTTTCATTGCAGAATTTGACAATTTTAACCTAGAGAGTGTTCAATGGATTAAATATGCATGCAGTTATTAAATTGGTACGAAGGATTATTAGACTAAATAAATATATGAATTTGTTTTGTAGGCTTCATAGGCCAATCTTAACTTTTATTTCTAAACTTAATATTGAGTCTTTAAAGCTCGGCATTCAATAATCTGGCAATCCAGACAACTCAAACATTAACTATATCCGATGGAAAAAAAATAGTTTTGCTATCACAGTTAATGAAAAAATGCCGAAAAAATATGAAGACATTAACACTGAAGACACTGAACAAACTCCAAAAATATTATAGAGACTAAAGTCTGCCGAAACCGCACTTCAATATTTTGAGCAACAGAGTGCGTCCGTGTATTTCATGATATAAGTCGCAATATATTATATAAGATTTTAAAACCAAACAAATGTGATTCAAATGAATATATTTTGAATATTTATGAATGGAGGATGTGTTTCAGAACAAATTTTAAAATTTATCATTGCGGTGAAACAATAAATTTATAATTACTAAATTAAGACAATTACAAAAATATTTATGAATTTTTTTTTGTTTTTGAAAAAGACATTTGGTAGTTTATGATATTATAGGAATGCTATAATTATGATATTGGAAAAAAAAAGTTTGAATACAATTTTTGTCATTTCTTCTTTTTGACGAGGAAAGTATCAAAAAGTTAGTAATTTTTATTAATCAATATAACGCTAAAAATACTTACGAAATTAAAATGTCAGTGAAAAAAAATTTAAAACGTTATTAAATCCAGGTAAGTCCTAGTCAGAATAAAAATATCAATATAAAAAAACGGTCACAAATATAAATATTTCTTAACATTTACATTTCAAACTTGTATATATTCACCGTTATAGTATAACATTATACATATACTGAGAGTTTTCTTTTTTATCAAATGTATTTACATTTCTCACTAGTGGATTTTAAATAATTGAAAAAACAAGAAAACAAATAAGAGTAACGAAAATAAATTTTTCTTATTTTAATACACTAATTTCTGAAAGGGGAAATTAAAAGGATCTTAAGATGAACTTGGACTATGTACATATTTTTTTTTTCGATATCATACTTAAAATTGCTCTACGAGTATATTTTTATTCTTAAAATATATTAAGAACTCACGCAAGATAATTCTTTATTCATTTTTTTTACATTATCATTCATGAAGTTATCATCATCATATTTAAAGTTATTCCTTTATTAACATCATAATGCCGACTGAGTGGCGTAGTTGGTTTTTGCTGACCTTCTGCACTCAAGGTTGTGGGTTCAACCCCGGCCCAATTCGGTGAATTTTCATGATGCAGAAAATATAGACAGCGGCCATGTCGTATGATTATGTGGCATGTAAAAAAACCTTGAAGTGCCCGTTTGGCTTAGATGCTCTCCACAAAATTAAATTCCTAAGTTCAGTTTCGCATCGTCAGAGCTCAGGTGCCTAAATCTGGGGTAGAAATTGGGTGTTAAAATTACTTGCGGCAATTGGTGTCGCCCATAAGGTGCGGCATTAAAAAGTGATACCAGCTCCTGGGGAATGAACTATGTCTACAAAGTTAAAAAATACCAATACGCAGCCCCATTAAAGAAATATTTAAATTAATAGATTTTCCATAAAAGGATTAGTAAGAGACACGTGAATAGACACGTTACACATGGTTGTGGTGAAACAAAAGAAATGAAACTTCTCACGAGCAAATACTTTTCTTTTCAAAAACTTAAGTAATCATTTTAATGAAAAATTATTTGTTAACTTACAAGCATCTAATAATTCTAGCAATTGAATTTTTTTTTTTTTTGCATTATTGAAAAAAACCATGGTAGAAATAAATATGTAAACTAATTTATGAGAGATAAATTGCTTATACGTTTTTTGTTATTAAAATTGGAACAATTGTGTTTTTATAATAATAACATTTTAGTTAGGCGAAAGTAGACATAAAAAACACTTCTACAAACATTTTCTTTCATCAAAAAAATCTAATAATCTATAATATCGGTATTTTTTTCTGAGTAATTTACATTTCAAGCCTCAAATAAAATCTAAAAAACGTTAGAATAATTATTAAGAAATAAGTTAATGACCAAAAATTTTCCTTTTTGTAAATTTATTTTTAATAGTAGTTTAATTTTTTATTAACCGATTATTTCACCAAAGATTTTATATTATCTATTCCTGAATTCTTAATTTTATATTAACATTCCTGGAATTATATTTATCTCTTTTTTTAAATAAAATTTATATTTTCTCCTTTAATAGGAAGTTTCAATCATTTTATTCAGTATCAAGATTTCTTTCAATTGAATTGTCCTTATAATCATATGAAAATAAGTGCTTTTATGACTATTTTTAATCTCGAACCGTTAACTAGCTGCACAGTTTAAACATTAACCAATAACTATTTTTGAGATATAGATAAAAATCATCTATGGATGTTTGCTTAGCTATGGCGATGACTTAAAAGATGGCATAACCATAATTGAGTAATAGCAACCACTATTTTTGAGTTCGATGCCGAGATTGTTAAAATTTCTTCATTCATGTCACAAATGTATTAATTTTTTAATTATTTCTGTAAATTAAATTAATCCCTTAAGAACTTTGGAATTTTTTTCAGAATATATTACAACTAACTACAAAGAGCTTAGAAATAAAGTACAAACCGACCGAACATTTTGCTCGTTGATTCGGGTTATTCGCGTTATATTGGGGTTCAAAAAAGTACAAAAATGTTGCACTTATTTTTTGAAAATCCTATAATAAGCAACTACACAAAAAATATACATAGTTAGAAATTACAAACTTTTATTCAACAGCTAAAAGTGCCATTTGCACGCACTTGCTAATGGAAATTTTAAAATACGAGTACTGACTAATAGATGTCTGACAATCTGTTTGATTCCTGCCTCGAAAGAGTTCTTTGTCGACTTTATGCAGATAAGAAATTACTACGCCATTCACTTCCTACTGCTAGTACTAACGATTTTAATACGTTTCACTATCAGTTACTGCATCAATATCTTTATCTATATTAGCTCCAACAAATCAACAATTTTCTCATCTTCAGTTACAGAGATAGGCAGCCCGTCATCAAATGTAACAAAACCGTTAAAATCTTAAGCTGACTTCTGTGTTGTGTAGTGGGAAGAGATATGTTACACGCACATGACTCATCTGCACTTGTATAGTCTAATTATGGGCTGAACTCTTTACCGTTGAAATTTGCTGCTTACAAGAAAAGTTTTTCTCTATTATGGACAAGAGGACATGTCATTTTAAGAAAAATCCAATTTTTAATAATATAAACTAATAAAAATATTTCCAGCTGTTCACATAATTCATAACTTCGGGCTTATTATTCGTTAAATATGGGTTATGGCTTTATTTTAATCGGGGATGGAAAAAAATTGTTGAATTCGCTAAATAGTTTGGTAAATTAGTATCCAACAGTAAATGTTTTAATAGTCACTGATAAAGTATCATTTGATGTAGTTTAACTAAAATAAAATTTACCTAATGAAAACAAAATATAAATTCATCCGTTCCACAAACATTTTAAACACCAATAAGATTAACTGAGACTTTCCATTGTACTCTTCAAATCATCAAGTAATAAATAATTTTCATAATAGCCCAAACGTTACCTTGAGAGTAAAATATTGAAGAATTTATCCACTCGTTTGGGGTACATTTGCAATGCAAAGTAAATGAAGTTGAGTGCAATGCCATTTAAATATCCGTGAATTTATCGAAATAAATTTTCATGACGAAACGCCACCAAATGAAGCTGAGATAGATTCCAGTTCGATTTAGATTCAGAGTAATTAATTCAAATTTATGTGCATAAGACTTCCATCGGCGCCTTCCGTCTTCTTTTATTTGTTGCTCTGATTCATTCCTTCAAAATATGTTTAAAACACTGTTGAATAATTTTCAATTTAGGTACTTAGAGGAATAGTGAAACTGCTACACAAGAAACTTCATAGAAATACTTTTAAAAGGGCAGAATTATAAGGATTTAAATCTATAGCAAGATGAATAGCGTCTGAGAATGTTAATGAACAATCATAATACTTTCAGCAGCATGAAGACATGAAGTTTGTATTTAATTCAATTTATAAGAAGTGTTTTTCAATTTGTATGTAAAAGATAAATAGTTTACTATCAGTTTGATTATTTTATTACGGTGTATCAATTTTTTGCAAATCAAAACTCACATTTTTTTGTTCTTACATATACATCAAGGTGAAATATGAAAATAAATAGGAGTACATTGTAGCATATAATGATTAGTATTAATTACAGCAATAATAGTCGTTCATCCGGTATCGTGGTTAGTGACACTGATTGCTGTGCCGTAGGACCTAGGTTCGAATCCCTAAAATGACATTGATGTTTGTAAATGCATAGTTCCTTGCGTCATGGTGGTACTCTAAACAGCATTCCAGCCGCAAGTCCTGTCTTGAGGTTGGAGGAAGAGGCGGGAGGCCTTGACCACATTCGGGGTGTTCTCTATCAAAATTGGGGTGGAAACGAGCCAAATCAAACTGTAACCTGTGTGGTGCTCTAAGCTACGGTTAACAGCAGGCGTACGGCCGTAGGTAGCCTAGTGGTTAGAGCATCGGACTCCATACCGGAGGGCCTGCGTTCGATGCCCGATGCCCTTAAATACCACCGAGTACACACGGAGTACGTGCTCGTTAAATCAGTGGGTCCGAAAGTCTTGTGGGAGGAAAACCACGGGTGCAGGGGGCTGGAGAATATTTCCCTCCCCTTCAGTTCCATGCCCAAGATGTGGAGTATAGGTGGTGTCGCCATCTATCGTTAAGAAGTCCAACCTGTGTCTCACAGGCTATGGCAGCTCTCATTCCTTCCCTTCGAGAAGGACCCAACAACAACAGCAGGCATACAATTTAGCCCTTTGCCATGGTGAATTGCGTGGGCTTACATCTGGCCTTTGCAAGACATGTGTCATCAACAACAACAGCATCGATAATAGTCATTCCATCGCTATAGTATCATAATAATTTTTAAAAGCATTTATATTATTTAGATTTTGCATATATGAATAAACTTACAGTGCAATCATCTTTTACATAAATATAATTTGATTTTTTTTAATTTTAAAAAAGTAATATATAATGGAGTTAACCTTTTTTTTATTATTATTGAAAACATTTTAAATCCCCGTGCACCACAAAGTATCACACAGGACATCCAGTAATATCAAACACACATTACAAAGGAAAGGAGGAAAGAAAGATTTAAGTCATGAAGGATTACAAATATTTACAATAAAACTATAGAACTATTCAAAAGCACTTCTGGTGGGAAAAAAATTGTTGAAAATTCGGAGATCAATTTATATTAATGGCCTTGAGAGCCAGTCTATAAGGATCTTTCTTTTTCTGACAAACGTAGATCACAAAAGGAGCACATGTTTCACGTTTTCCTCGCCACCAATATTAAAATTGCAGGAAGATGACGGAAGCAAATTAAATTTGTTCAAATAGCTTTTAAAGTTATCATGGCTAGTAATAAATTGGGTTATTTTGTAATTAGTATAAAGCGGATGGCATGACAGTCTCTTATATTTATGGTTGGAAAAAAATATTTGTTAAGCCCTCTTTATTTGAAATTAGATAATCTTGGTCCCACTGTTTCACCACTTAAGTTCAAATTAAGCTGATCTCAAAATTTTCAAAGTTCATTTAAAGTTAATACAATTTTTTTTCAGGTTAATTTAAATAATTTTTTTGACCATTTATTTATTACAAGAACATAAAATTGATTTTCAAAGATAATTCTAAAATTGTTTATATATTAATAGGAAATAATTTTAAAGTAGCTTTTAATCAGTAAACCTGCGTTGAGTTATTGCTCAAAAGAAAGCGTTTTCTTTAAAGTAGAGTTAAAATTGAAACAGATCTACATGATATTGTTCACTTTTAATTTAATTGATTTTTTCTTAAAATGTTTCTTTCTTACTCATAGTATAGTTAAAAGAAACAGTAGCCTATTGAATTTCATCTTAAATTTTTATTTGCATATAGAATAATTTTCTATATAAAATAGTTAATTTAAAAAAATTTAACCTATATTGCAAATATTAATGTTAAACTATTCTTAATTCTTTATTTTATTTGTCTTTCCATCATTATAAAATATCTTTTACGTTTTGTTCACCATTTGCCTTTGCATTCTAATTCAAACATTGTCTTTCGGGAAACAAGATTTTTTTCCTCATTTGTATCAATTGCTCTTAGATTTTAAAAGACAACAACTAAACTGAAGTAGAAGAAATTCCTTTAAAGTTTAAAATATGTTTAAGATAATAAATTTAAAAAAAATTATACTGTTCAAAATCTCTTTCATAGGTGAAAAGAGTATTCATGACTCGAAATTACCGTTACACATTACATAATCTGTTGAGCCTTTTCGTCGCCAAAAGGAGAAAAAAATATAAAATATCAACCTTGACAATGCCTCTAAAAAACGAAAGAAAGAAAGAACCAAATGTTTCATACTGCAACCATTGGTGAAGGACCCTAGATACGTCAAACCATATCATTCACATTCAGTACCATGATAGAATAGGATGAAACGGCGCAGTACTTTGAATACCTCAAAGAACTTTTTCAAGGAGAATATGGGTTCTTCTATATTGCCTTAGAGTGGAAGTCAAAGTCATTTTTGTTTATCCTTTAGCTGCCTCTTTCGAATTCGTGGTATACGCGGAAACGGAAATATCTTCTTATTTACGTTTCGATATATTTGAGGTAGTGCTTTCCGACTAGTGGGCCCATGACTATTAAGTTTAGTTTCTGACATTCTTTACTTCCGACTTTTTTATTGTTTTGGATACTAACAGAACGTGTTTCGTTTCGTTTTTAAGAAGGATACCTTTTGTGGGCGTAAGCAACCGGAATTTAATATATCCGGAGTAGTAAATTTATCTGACACTATGCAAATACGGTTTATGTGGTTCATTTTGTATCTTGGATCCGGAGAAATAGGATATTTCGACAGTTAAGTAGTTTAACCGCTTCCCTTAAAAATGTTTTTGAAAAAAATTGCAAAAAATCATTATATTTTTTTATTTTATTATTAAATAGCAGGAAACGAAATAAAACAAAGCATGCAAGTTTTAAGTAGAGTTTTTAATTTTTTACAGGTGTAAAAGCAATTAATTTTAACATTAGTTTACTATCCCGAGTTATCTCGGGCAAATGGAAAGAAGTTAAATATTAATCTTTGTCTGATAGTTTTTGAAACAAGGGACAACACGAAGTGATACCTGACATTCTGTACACTGGTATCTGGTCTCTTTTCTTACTATTTACGGGAGTACAAAGTACACTGTCTCGTTGGAATAAATTTTTTTCAGTAGCAGTAATAGCATTTTCAAAATGCCAAGAGTGGTGAAGGACTAATGATGAGTCTTCCTGATGAGGCAAAATCTCGTAAAGATGAATTGCTGAAATTACTGTCTAACTCGTAAAATTTCACTGTTGATGGTTTTACAGGAAAAGCTCAAACCGCACGATCTGCGGTTACCGGCTGCGTTCCAGCAGGGGAGGGGGAGTTATTAATCACGTTTTCCAGTAGTTTGAGGTGGCCGCGGTGGCCAAGTGGTCTAGGCATCAGATCATGGTTCGCGTGTCACGAGTTCGATCCCAGTACCACCAAAGATCCGCGGTGTAGGGGTGCGATGCACGTTAAATCTGTCGAGAGCTCAAACGTCCTCCCGTTGGTGTGGTGTGGTAGTTAGGAGAGGGGGTGCCAGCTCAGGTGTCGTCCGCGTCACTTGACCATGGTTCAAAATTACGCGGACCGTCACCAAAAAGCCCTCGTGTTGCTAATCAATGCGACGTTAATATTCACTCACTCACTCACTCCAGTAGTTGGAGTTAATATATTGTTAAAAACTAGAAGAATTTAAAATGTAATGCTAAAAACACATTTTGGTTCTTAAAGGAATATGCTAAAAAGAGAAATAATTTCTTATAAGAATTAGCACTTATATTTTTATCCAAAACATGTTAATTAGCTTTGCTATTTTCTTTTTGTTAATGTGCTAAAAATGTTCATAGATCATAAAAAAATAATGAAATTTTAAGGATTATTCAAAATAATATATTTTTGTTAAAATCGCGAATTTTAATTAATCTTTAATATTAATTTGTTTCATTTTGTAATTAATAACTATGTAATTTAACGCAACAAAATTATTTTTTTCCTTTCATAGCTTTAGCTTCATTAACAACGAAAAAAGCTACTCCTCTGGAATAATATTTATCAATGCAGAAACCTAAATTATCTCCCACCACTCAGATGAGAGTCTTTTCAAAACCTCAACTTTAACGACAGCACTCCCATTTCCCTATTTTTAATTTATTTGCACACAACCGTGTCTTCTCGCTTACGTAAATTTCGGTGGTTTTCAAAAGACTTCAGAACTTAATTTGAGCGGAAACAACTCAGCTCTACACTACTTGGTGGTTTAATATTGCTGCTGATGTTAACCACGAACCGTAAGAAAAGAATGCATCGATTCTTCTTTCGAATAGAAGTTTTTACTTTGTTACTATTTATCGACTCTTACCCATCATAATGTTCATTCAATATGCAACGCGTTCTTTTGTTGAATCATTTTTTTTTCGTATTTTTCTTCGCCCTATGCGGTGGAACGATACCTCATTACCCTCAAGATAAGATTGCTTTGTCTCCGCGGAAGGATACTTTTGTTGTTTGATCGTGTAGCAAAATGGCGGCGTCACGTGATACGTTTTGTTTCAAATATCATCCATTTATTAAGTTTTCACAACTTTGTTTCCTCCTCTATAACTTTTTTGTTTGTTTGCTTTTGTCTCCTCCTTTATTCGTGTGGAATGCTTAACGAATAGAGAGTTATGGAAAAAGGAATCAGATTTGTGGAAAGTTGCTTTAGTATTCGAGCGACACAAGACAAGCATTTTCATGGAATTTACATTTATATTTCAAAGCAATACTTTTTGATGGGACAAATATAAAAGCATTTTGCTCCTAGATCGACGAAATGAAACGAGATAGTACCGATATTTTTAAAATTGTGTTTTAGAGAACTTATTTGTATAAATCATGTTTCTATTTTATTCACATTTCAATATAAAATACATTTGTGCTTCGTGATACAAGAAGAATTTTATACACCTAATTCATCATCATATCTGGCAAGACAGCCCCTCATGGGCCAGTGCCTTCTCTTGAAATTTATCTTCAGTGACCTCTCATTCACCTTCGTCCTCCAGGTTTTCTCATTTTTAGTCCGATTCCACTAAGTCTGTCCTTCTCAGCCTTGGTCTTCCACGCTTCGAATCCCATTGACTTTAAACTGTAGTATCTTTTTGACAACATTATCATCTGGCATTCGAATTATATGGGCCACATCTAATTCATTCTAATTTTCTTATGTGTTTAATGATATCAGGTTGTTTATAAAATCTATGTAGTTCAAAACTGTACCTCATTCTCCAGCTATTATTTTCGTTTACATCTCCAAATATATTTCGAAGTATTTTTCTTTCAAAGGGAGCTATTTGATTTTCTTCCATTTTGTTATAGTCCCAGATGCTTATGACTGGACTATAACAAACTGGCCTTATAAGAGTTTATACACTTAATTATACACTGTACTTTTTGCTACATAATTATGTAAATGGTTTTCGGGATTTTGCGTTTCATTTTTACCATTCATTTGTATGTGTAGCTCACTTTCAGGAGCATATGCTTAACAAATGCATTATTTTTTAAAGTTTATTTAAAAAAAATATGTTATATCAGCATTTCTCAAACTGTCTCCTGGTGATAACTTTACGAGGGGGGCGCGAGCAAATCGAAAAGTCAAAAACAAAATATTGTTTTAAAAAAATTGTTAATTTACTGAAAGTAGACAAAATGCGTTGTGACATAATAAGAAAACAAAATTAACACTTACACTAATATAATACACTTATAATTGTATCAGTATTGCACAATGTATTTTATAATTAATTTAGCAATACCAAGCTAAGTACAAGTTTAATAATTACCAGTGAGAGACCCCATGGGCTTGTCATATATAAAATTATACACAAAAATTAACATTTACTTTGATAATTTGTAGGTTTATAAATAATCCCTTCAATGCCGATTAAAAGAAAACGTGATTCGCTCCCAAGTGCCTCCATTTTCCATGTAGGAGAGCGTATGTGTTGTATGGGGGGGGGGAAAATAATGAATAAATAAGAAATCCTCCTGAGTCCTTTTATGGCATTCCAAAGCCTTTGGAATCATTTTATGGATAACCAGTACACACATAAAAGATTGTTCTTCGGAAAGACGTATATGTACGTTCGGGGAATTTAACGCACTGGTTGAGCAAGACGTATATATATACTGGTGCACTTAAGAGGTTAAAGTCCTATTTTAACTTTAGCGTCAAAGTGTAGTATTATTGAATTTTTTACATTGTTATTTGTATGAAAGGGGACATGGTGAAAATTATGATTGAATATTGGGTCGCAAATGTTGAAAGTTTTAGAAGTAATGTGTTATATGATCTATTAGCCTGTTGATACTTCACTTTATGTATATATATGTAGTGTCTGTAAGTGGTTTATTACTTTATTTTATGATCTTTAGTATGCTGGGGATGTAAATATTGTTGGAGTGATGAGACATCATTTTTGTAGAGGGATAATCAATTTTTTTATTTCATTTAGGAATGGTCCAACACAAATAACAATCTACACACAAACATGAGGGGAATCAGTCAACATGGTGACAATAACAGGAAGTGGAGACCGAATTTTCCACTAAAAGGAGGCTTAAATACAAAAAGCCAACCAGAGTTTCCGAAACTCGTGAAAGGATTCTCCAAATGGTGGACTGCTATCGTACAAGGTGGTTACATAGCAAATAATCTAAATTCGCTGACCGCATAATTTTCAAGTGACTAATATGTTACAGTTAACTCCCGTTAGGTGAATAACTAACAATTAATTATTTACGTCAAGTCCTGGAGGGTTCAAGACCATTACAGATAAATAAGCACTCAAGAGGAAATAAACGTAAATCATTGTATATATATAACACAATCTTTTAAAAATTGCAAGACCTCTTTAACATTGGAAATTATGAAAGAATAAGGGATCTAAATTTAAATACATCGATTATAAAAAACATGCATTTTGGAAATAATTAAATTTCCATAATTTCGATTAATATAGTAAATGGTTAAGATAAAAAAAATATTAGAAATAAAGAGAAAACGTATTGCTTTAACAAAATATCAAGTAACTTGTTTAAAGATACAAAAAAAATCATGAAAATTAATACTATGTTGGTTCTATATCAGTCCTGTTATTTTTAATCATTCTTTTTTATTAAATAGATCTAGCGATTAAGTTCAAAAGTTCACAACCTCTGGCGTAGCTAGTTATGAATGGACCTCGAATTAAAATTCCATTGAAGCCATTCTTGACATTTGCTTGCACATGTTGGGGCCCCTGCAACTAAGGGCCCCGTACCATTGATACGGTGGTAGCTACGCCCCTGTTCAGAACTATTGTGCAGTAATTTCACAATAGCTATTCCTAGTATACTGGAAGAGGAAAATATATTAAAGGCAAATATTTTGCAACGTTCTATGTCCCGAAGTCATTTGATAGATTCAAGTTTGAACTTCCACTTGGGAATGACGAACATTAATTTTTTTAAACGGTTAGATGTACGAAAAAACTATTGTGCAACTGAAATATCCAGCTAGCACTACCTAATGAATGCTTATACATCAGGGGTGGGCAGGCTTTTCCAAGGTACGGGCTAATTCCATATTTTTCAAGTTGTTGCAGTCCACCCAGTCCTCCAGTCTAGTTGGCATCGGTGCTCCACAAATATGTTTCATATAGTATGCACGTATTAGTTTTTAGTAAAGGCGGTCCCCAAAAATGTTTTTGATGTTACGGTCGATCGCGATCGACTTAATGCCTCCTCTTGCCAAACAGTATCAGTTAAGCATAGCATAGCTCGTTTATTAGGCTAAGTCCGTAGTCCTTCCAATTCGCTTAGTTCACAGAATTCATCATATGAGTAAAGTATAAACCAACCATTGCTTGTTGCTCAAGCATATCTTCGGTTTCTTCTTCAAGTCATTACAAATATTTTTGTAGCAATTGAAACCATGAGGAATCAATTTATTTTCATTAGGAAATAGATTTAGTTTCTACTAGTTATTTCAAGACAAGAAATTTTTTGCCATTTTTCTCTGGATGATGTTTTGATACATTTCGTCTTTTCTTCATGCTCTTAATTTTGTCGTTTTATTTGATTTGACACACTCGGCTAACTCGGATTTAAGACAACTTCTCACTCGGTAACTTGAAGCCTCGTGGTATCTCCAATATAGCCATGATTTGTATAACCCCAAAACCTACACTTAAGCTTTCCAAGTAAAATATTTTTAAAAGAATAACGCATGAGTTTTGTGATTATTATGATGTGATATAAAATATGCTAATTTTCTTATCGTTCTTATGATTTTATTAACAACAAATTTATTTTTAGAAAAATAAATAGATTTTGTAGTTTGTAAAGTTGTGAATAGTATACGGGAGTATTTCATGATCATTTAAAAATACATTCGCTAAAAAGTTTCTCTCATATATATTCTTCCTCCAAAATATAAATTTCTTGTAGCTCAGTATTGCCACTGTAATACAATAAGAACAAAAAGAACGAATAGTAAAATCATAAAACACTTGTAAATAATTATTAAATAAACTAACCTTCTCTCTTATGTTAAAATGCAAACAAATGTGCAATTTCTCTATTCATCGTTTAAATTTATATTTTAATTATTATATATTTAATTATATAATTAGCATTATACTAATTACAAGATGTACATCAAGCAGCCAAAAACCTGAGATAAAATGGGTTTTTCTGGTTTCATCACTAGTAGGACGCTGCACTTTGCTTTTGCCTTGAAATGCGCAAGAACAAAGTCTTTAGTTTTCACAGTAATTAATTATGTTTATTCTCCTAAGAGAACTGTGTGCTTTCAGATAAGCAGTACTTAATAGTTCACCAATCTTTGAGCTATAAATGATTTTCCCTGTTTGAATAACATGGAGTTTTCTCCAAAATCAGCTACAATGCGTCTTAAAGTGTATTGTCTAATGCAGTCGTATGCTAAATAATAAACAACTATCTTATATAGTAGTCCACGAAAATTTAAGTTGAAGATCTTGAAAACTACTATTCACAAGACAAAATACATGAGCAACATCTAACAAATAATGATATGCAACGCTGACTCCTATGTGTCCATTTTTAGTATTAAGAAGTGCGAAGAGCTATGTTTAAACCGGTGCAACTTAGTAGAGTAATTTTAAATTCCCATTTTTCATGTTAGATATCCAGCACAGGTATTCGCTATGAATGGTTAGGAGCAAATAATGTTAACAAAAATGGATGCCCCAATATGTCCTACACTTTGGATCATGCTGTGTAATATTAAAGTCAAGCATAGCTCCATTTATATCCATTCTTGTTGATGTCCATTAAATAACAGAATATGTTCAATTTCTAATAGGCCTTTCTAGAAGTTGTGATATCATTTTGATGTAAGTGTTGAAAGGACAATTGACAATTTCTGAAGGTAGATTATAGGCAGTATGAGGTTGACAATCAATGTAAAACAAGGGTCGTGAATCATGTATAGTCGGAGAAATTCGTAAAAACAGTTATGACGGGTGTAATGCCAAATATAATTAAAAAGGGTAATAAGAGGTTAGAAACAAATTTATTAAACGTAAAGCATGTTTACAATACGAACAATGAATCAACAGCTAGACATCAGAAATGCAACAAGTGATTGTCGCAGGGATTGTTCGAAGTTGAGGTCGCGTAGTTTATATCTCAGTTAACAGCTATGGACGGAGGATTGTTGGACGCGTTCAAACAAATCCAGTATGCTGGTGATGTCAGCTAAAGCGATGATGATGATTCATCCAGTGAGATATTCCACTGTAGCCACCAATGTCTCATACACAAGACATTTCAGGAGGTTCCAGAAGAAGAAATCTGAGGGGTTGAGGTCCAGTGCGCATTGAGGCCAAGCAATAGCTTACCACATCCAATCCATCTGCCGATATATGTAACATGTAGGTGGTAACACAGTGTAATAAAAAATGTCCAAATGCATTATCGTATATGATCCTCACGTTCTGGTGTGCAATGGCTAGTACACCTTGTAGCAAATCCGGGAGGAAATGCTGTAGTAAAGTATGGTATTATCCATGCATTTCTTGACTACTTTCCTTCATCTGACTCATTGTCCTCCCAACAGTTACTACCATCGCGATTTTCGTCAACTAATCATGGCTTGCGATCCCATGTTCTATGCTGATTTCCACTATGCTCCCTCTGTTTCCATGCTGCCTACTAACACCAATCTAAACTTGACAGTTGAATTCGGCTATATCCTTTATAAATGTTATTTTATTTTGCAGGTCTATACAAATATTTTTAGCAAATATATATACAAGTACAGAAAAATGCTATTTAAATTATCTGAAAATAAATAAAATTTGAGGATTTAATTTCAGGATCTTAGAATTTCATTCATAATAATTTAAATACCTTAGAGTTTTAAAATATAACGCTTATATCTCTTATAATATTTATCTTAATTCTTCAAACATTTGTAACATTAAATTTGTTTAATGGATTATATATATTCTTTCTGAGAGAGTTAATGCGTGTATAAGATTGATTATTATTGAAAATTAACTTTTTGACACATCCACAGTACCTTACTCCATACCTTTACTGGAGTTATTAATCTTCATTTTAATTAAAATAAGCTCAAAGCGAAAGGTGATGAAAGGTTTAATTAGTATTCCAAAACCCAATATAAATTAAATTATGATCTGAGAATTTAGATTAAATTGTCATCAAAATGCAGGGAGTTATTTTTCAATCGAGAATACCTCACTGGTTGGTTGATATAGTAGTAGATAGAAAAGTGAATTATCGGAAAACTGAAATTTTAATAAAGCAATGCCTCTAAGGCTTCCACCTTAAGTAAATTAATAGAAATTTTGGTACTTTACCGATTGGCAGGCGTAAATCTCGCCAAGTGGGTTTTATTGGAGACATCACGTAATATACATATGAATAAAAGTTTAAAATGTTACTTCTCATTGGGTTTTCATCTTTTTTTATGTATTATGAAAGAGAAGTTACTAATAAGAAAATACCTCAATTTGTTTTGAAATGTGCTGGTAAAAGTTCATCTGCGGGGAATGTTTCGTTTGGTGTCGTTTGTATCATATTTGTAGACTTTATCGCTCATGCCGGTGAAACGGAAATTTTCCAATATTTTACTATAAGCTATAAAATAACGCACTTTATAATTTTTAAAATTATGTCGTATTTATGCAATTTTCAATGCAATTACTAATTTTAAATCAGTTTTTTCTTGATTTGTATTATTTCGTCTAAGCTCTCACTTTCATTCTTGATTTTCCCCAACGGGATAAAAATCCTTGATATTTAAGATAAGCCTCATGAATATTACTTTATTTTAATTTCAAACATTTGCACATAAATTATGATAATTATAAAATACAATAACATTTTAATGTGAGGTTTATATTTTTGAACATATTACTTTGTATAAAAATTTGAAATAGTAATATTATTTGAATCTATAATTTATAGGAATATACCGTAGAAGTCTCAGTCATTAATTTCATGCACTCTTTTCAATGTTGTAGTAGTTTCTAAATATTATTGTATTTAACAAGTTAAATATGACACCTCCGTTCGAGAGCAAGCAAATATGTGTGTCAAGTTAAAATATTGGATCAAAAAGATGGGTTCAATTTATAAATTTGACAATTTTACTACTAATAAGACACTATTAAAACATTGGAACCCCAAGGAAGTTCTGGAATAGATCAGGGATCTATAACATACACCCTCTGCAAGCACCACATCGCGGAAGGGCCAGAAATTTAGGGGACCCAAAGCCTCATTAAAGCCCAGAATGTATTTGAACGTGACTTTCAAGGTGTGGGGACATAATATTCTCCGTTATGCCACTGGAGTAGGTGCTGTTGGGTTGATCACTGCCCTTTTACTAGAAAGAATTTTTTCCTCTCCCACTCCAATAAAATTGCTATTCTTTAGGAAGACTGGTATTGCGCTATTACTCTAATGTCAGTACACAGGGTTCCAGCATCAATCAATTGGCATTAACACCGCTAGATAGCTGTGTAACTTCGATACAGCAGCTATCAATGGGCTCAGCACCTGATCGGTGTGACGCTTTTTTTTGTATGGATAACCGTACTGGAGAGAAAGAACCATATTATAAATAAACTTTCCAAATTTGTCTTTGCACCTTTTAGGCTAACATCTAAAAAACATTATCATCACACATAAATAAATTCGTTACATGAACGTATGCGCTATTTCAGCCGGTGCATATGGGAACGCATGGATTAATCTTAAATTTTAAATATTTTTTTTTTATTTATTTGTTTTACAACCGGGCTGGCCTCAAAATATTCTAAATGTCTTGAAATTTAAGAATGTGTTTTGTTCTTCTTAAAAATTGTAATTTAAAAGCCAATGGTTTCTATTTTCTTACGCTTAGCTAGTATACTCACAGTTATCTGGTTAACTCAGCTGTGCCAACTGAATATAAGACGTTTACATTATCGTAGATATCCCAACATTTTCATATGTGATCGAAAACGAGAAAACCTGATATTACATAATGTTTCAATAAAATACGAGTGCAACAGTTAACAAAAATGCTTATCAAACCCGTAAACTATCTAGAACCGTATTGAGTGTTAAATATTTAATTGTGTGTCTCAAACAAAAAGAAATGGAATAAAGATTATGTATAAACAAAACAAACGTGTAAAATACTTATTTATAGGATATAAAAGTATTTAAAAATACATATGCATCCAGAAAACAGTTTTTAATAACCTCGTTGAGGTTATTAGTGCTTGGGGGTTCGAGTAAAGATCAGGCATAACCAGTTTAAAAACAGATTGTATTAGTTCTCTAGCTTAAATCTGACGATTCAGGGAAGGAAATGCCCCACTACTAATTAAAAGATCAATCACATGGTTACAGGATATTTAATATATAAGTATAATCTAATTCACTTACTCTATGTCACACTTTGGACTTCTGCGGTATATTTCACCTTAATTCCTTTATTTGCTGTACGACCTCCGGTCATTATTGTTAATCTTAATCTTATAACTTCTTCACCAATTAGCAATATTTGATCATCCAGAAACTACTCGTTGACTAGCTCTCGACTGGCTCTCGACTAACTCTAAAATAACCTCTCGAATCTAAAAGTCAATGCCTAAATAGAACCACTCATTTGAATGAACCAGTAATTCCTTGGAAGAAAATTTTCAATAGAACAACAGTTAAAAAGAAATAAATTTACCCTAAGAGGATTAGTTACAGGCTCGTGATAGACCTGTTATATGTTTCTATTCTCTCCAATTTAACATTATGTAAATAAAATACCCCTCCCCTTATTTTTCGAAGAAACTTAGCAATCTTTTTTATTATCAAAATTTCAATACTAGGGAATTTGTTAGCTATGGTTGCTTTTAAATAGCTCATTCCTGTTGTCCTCCTCTGTTAATCTTGATCTTTCACAAGTTT
>BMAO01022499.1:0-31942 GCA_019973975.1 Trichonephila clavata
ATAACAATCTAATTAAGGTAGATGTTAAACAGTAGAGCGCAGAGGTGAGATTCTATAACACGGTGATACTACTACAGACCCTCAACTGAATCTAAGACAGCTAAAATACGCTCAAATATAACTACGTCGCAGACTAATAAACTAACTTCTACTTAATCGAGCTCACAATACCTGTACTTTTTATGCATCGAATCCTATACTGGAAACTTGCAGGTGATCCTCGGCTTGATCAATGTCGTTGGATCCACACTCTTTAATCTTTTTCCTGGACAACTCCCAGACCTCTAACGAATTCTACTCTCTTTCAATCTTCAACTAATAACTAACTCGTAGACTTTATGTTAACTCCTACTTTCCAACTCCCAAACTAGCGAAAACAGCATTTATATAATATACTTTAATTACATAATCACGCTTCCTTACTCGGTGAAAGTTGGTTGAAATAAATATTTTCCTAAAAGAGTCATGAAGGGATTAGTAGAGTCGCGTATAGATCCGTCACAAAGTCTTTAGAGTGGCAACGCGTGAATAATTTTTGCGGGATCTATTATCCTTTATGAACAGTGTTCTTGAAAATATGCTACCGGGAGGCCTTAGTAATTTCCTGTAATAACATTCCTTGGCCTTAAGCCGTTCATTGCATCAGTCTATTGCTGCTGTTGTTGTTGCTAATTCCATTTGATCAAACGATGCAAAATCGAGGCTTACGAAATTCACCATAGCAAGGGGCTAGATTTGGCATCTGCCGTTAACCGCAGCATTGATCCCATGTAGAGGACAGCATGATTTGACTCGGTTCCACCTCGATCTATTTGGCTCGACGACTATTTAGCACAGATTTTATACGATTACAACAGCGATTCTCAAAGACTCCTAGGGGGCGTGAAAACCCTACGTGGGAGGCACGAGCATATAAGAAAATCGAAAATAAAAGGTTATTGAAAAAAATTATTAATTTACTGAAAGGAAGCAAGCCAAAAAATATACATTCTGACATTTTCAAAAGTAAAATACACGTTGCATATTTATTACAAAATGTTCCAATTTAAAAATTAAAAAGGAAAATCAACATCTTACTCTCTTACCCTATTACTTAAAGCATCTATTACTTATAAATAGCATGTACAAAATTTAATACTGATCTGGGTCATTTGTATGGTTTATAATTAAGGCCGTAGTGTAGTTTTCGCGTTAATTATCATTGCATAAAATACATTGTTATTGTATGGGGCTGGGCGATAAAAATTATGATTGAAAATTGGGTCACACAAATATTGAAAGTTTGAGAGAGAGAGAGAGAGAGAGAGAGAAGCTCTGATTTACGAACATCGATGCATTCTCCGGGATTTGAACCCAGGCCTATGGGGCAACAGTTAGTGCCGCTAACCACTATACTGGATGGGTAAATTATTATCTGTTACTGCGAATATATCCATAATATGTGGTCTTTCCGAACAAGGTTAAATTCCCATGGCTTCTTACAAGTTAATACACAAAAAATCACTTTTACTAAGAAAATATAAAGTTTCGATATTTCTTAATATTCTTGCGGTACCAAATGAAATTCAGATTTTTGTTCATTAGAAATCAATATTATTACTAGAAAGCGTAAAATGCGTCTTGAACAGCAGTACATACTGCTTTATGTTTTTTGCAATGTATTTGTTAGGCTAGTATTCGTTGTCATAATTACCGATACCAAATTTTCATTTAAAGAGTATTATTTATATAGTTTTGGGACAGGTTATTTCTGTTCATTCTACGAATTAAAAAATGATATTAAGTTATTGGTATTGGTAAATTATATTGGTAAATTATAACTGCTGTTTTTTGAATATATCTACATAATACGTCTTCACAACAAAATTATAGGTAAATTACAAGATTCTATAAAGGTTTGAAGTAGACTGTGTATAATGCGTAAATACCATAGGTTTTATCAGTATATTTTACAAATTAATTAATACTGAGAGTTTTTTCAAAAATATCCCTTCGAATAAAAATATTTGGTAATAATAGTGGATCTCGTAATTAGTTAACGATAAAATTCAAATAAAATTTTTAAAAAAACCCGCATTAATATAAAGAATTCAACCAATTAAAACAGAACAAGCATTGCTTAGTCAATGCTTAATATCTATAAACAACGCGACAATCTACCACGTAATTAAACGCTGATGGATGTACGAAATGGTTCATAAAATGACATAAATGCCTTGTAACTGTGCTAAGCAAGAAAGATAGAAAGAAAATTGCACGATATGAGACTGCTGGAAGCAATTCATTGCAACCACTCGAAAGCAAATTGAAACAAATTAGTTTGCCTCAACAAAACACGTAACAACAGGATGCTCTTCAGAGACTACGAGAAGTTCTTCAACGAGTCAAATGGATTTTGGGTCTTCTTGTGTGTTTTCGCGACAAGATATTCATATTTGATTAAGTTTCATCACGAAAGGTGTCACAGGATGAGAAGGTCTCAGTAAGATTCAGTAATTGATATTAACGAGGCTCATTGATTTCCGTTCAAACACCAGAGAAATTCGCAAGTAAAGAAATTATTTGCCATTTTTCACGTGAGAGAAAGGAAAGTAATAAGTTTTAACATTGGGAAGTAGTTAGCAAATACTTAGGTAGGAAATTTTTCATTGGCAAAACAATGAAGCATGAGAAACAAGACTATTATATTTAAGGTGACTGATTTCTTTCGGAACCGTGATTTTGAAAAATCGTATTAACGAGTACTTTTTATATTTAATGTCAGTTGAATTAAAATATGCTTATATAAAATTGTCTTAAGATTATCATTACAATAAAAAACCTTTAAACGCAGTTCTTTTTGCAAAAAAAAAAATAAGGAATGACATATTTTTAGAACTTTCTTCTTTTGTGATAAATATTTCTATAATAATAGGAATTTGTCTCTATATAGCTAGAAATTAAATACAGGACTGAAGTAGGATCTTTTTAAATATACAATTTATAATTGGATTTATTAATATTTTAATACATCATAGAGAGACTTAACAAAAAACATCGGGTGTTATTTCATTGTTGGTAGTAACTCTCAAAATTACGTGAATTTTTCATAAGTCCTAGTTCCGCCTCTGTGTATAAGTCCTAGCTATATATAGGCAAAATATTAATATTACAAAAGCATTTTATAAAAAAGAATGTTTTGAAAATATGACATCGTTTCTTCAGTTTTGCTAAGAAATCATATTTAAAAAGCTTTTTTCTTTAATAATATTCTTAAACAATTTTATAGGTATATTCTAATCCAACTCACACAAAATTTCAAAAAAAAATCCGTTTCCACGCTTTTTTAAACTTACGTTTTTTAACGTAGCTAGTTGCCTCAGATATCCGACTGGTTTCGACAACTGTTTTTTTGAAAAAAATGGAGATATGGGGATTTTTTGTTATTTTTGGATTTGTTTCGTTCATTTTAATAAAAGTATGCTAAAAATAAGAAGAGAAAAAGAAATTATTATTACTAAAATAGGCAAAAATTGACAAAAAAAAAAAGCATAAACGCGGTCCATTCTGTACCAAAGGTTTATGAACAAATTTTCAATTTTTTCATTCTAATGTGTTGCTATGTTTTTCATTTTTAAAATGACCTTCAGGATAAGAGATATTCTCTTTTTTACAAAAACTAGAGCAATTTATCGCAGTTATTATATGACATTGCTTAAAAAAACAGTATTATATTCACATAAGGGACTGTAAATTTTGTAATAAAACAGTGATTGACAAATCTGAAGGTTAAAACAATTCTATTATTATACAGAATTTACAGAAAAAATTCAGTTAATTATTTTCAAAACTTTTTCAGCAATCGCTGGTCCCGTTTGATTATTTTCAAAAAATCACATTTCGAGTAAAACGCGTTTTAAGGTATGACATCTTGCTTCAAGTAATGGCATCTGCTTTGACTAAAACACTTGTAGTTTTTGTTCTAGTGAACGGAAAATGATAACTTGGTATTTTTATAAGGCGAATAAGATGACCTATAAAATAAAATCATAAAAAAAAATTGTCAATTTTTTGCAAAGCTCACAATTTTAAGGTTGTCGGATACCTTAAGCATATGAATTTCTATTTATAATTTTGATTTTACAGGTAACACAATAATAATAGCCGATACTGTGGAACTTAAAAATTTATTTCGAGATGTGAATCTTGGGAAAAGTTAATAGGTTTCATCTACGCTCAATGCTCAATGCTATAATTTTATGAATAGCATTTAATTTTTTACATTGGTAGTACCTTTTTTATCGTATTTATCTAGCTGATTCTAAACAAGTTAAATTTATTCACTAGTTATATTTTTATTTAATTTTTTAAATCATCCAAGAGAAAATTAATTTTAAAAACGAAGTACAGAAATTTCAGGTATTGTCTGTATAAATATTTGTGTTTCGTGTAGTAATACCACCAAAGAGACATATTATAAATCAAAATGGAAATATAAACTCATTAATGTGCTATGTTATAAACTATCAGTGCAAACGCTCGGAGCATGCTTTATTTGTATTGCAACACATTTGTATATTTTGTATATTTTCTTTTTATCTGGAATTAAATGTTAAAGAAAATAAGTAAAACAAGCTTCAATTTTAAAGGATGATACTATGTAAAACAAGTTATCATAAATCAAACAAAATTGTATGACTATTAAAAATGTGAAACACTAATGTGTTAAAATAGATCTAAGGCTCCTATTGTAACCTAATGATGTACAACGAACTGAATGAGTATGATTTAGTTGACAGGGTTCAATAAAGCAAATAAATAGATAGGTTTTGTTTTATTTTATGTTGAAATATATAAATGGCTGTATTATGAGCATTTTAGTTTTTCTATTCACACGGTTTTACGTATAAAAATCTACGGTTTAACGTATAAAAATCTGAACGCGCATTGAATTTTAAATCAAGATAACTTTGCACATAAACAAGACAATACTTATTGTAAGTCAGAAACAAAGCTTAGGTTCATAAAATTCAGAAATATTGACGCTGCAAGACAAAAAAGAAATAACCAAAAAGAAATAAATTCACCTTTTTAATTAAATTCAAATTTTAAGTATCAACATGTTACTTTTTGTAACGGCTTCCAAATGACAAGGGACTTTTCCTTAGCGTAAGATTTTAATAAACTTTGCTCCTTATTTTTCATTAATTATTTAAGGTATTTGTTTTAAAAATTGTTTCAAGAGATTTCAACATTTTCCAAATATTATTTATTTTTGTTTTACCTTCTTTGATTCTTAAGCACAAAGATAAAAAAAAAAGAAAGATTACTTTAAAAATCTGAGTTTTCTGAGAAAAACCCATGAGTTGACTTTTCTAATTAAAATATGATTGAAGATGTGACTTTATTGAAACCTTTTGTCTGAAGAATTACATGGACGTAACAAGAGCCAGATGTTCAAGAAGATTTTTAATAGGATAAAAGTGGAAAAAGAAGAAATGTGACATTTCACTCACATTTGATCAAACGTATTGTTGTTTAAATTTTTTGAAGATTTTTTTTATTTCCAAACTTCATTTTACATTTTCTGCATTACTTACAAATAGTATAATAATTGATTAATAAATATGATGTAAAGACTAAGTATTTCCTTAACTATCTAAGAATATGTGAGTTCCTAAACTTTTCATTTCAAAATATATTTTAATGATGATTTTCTGATATACCTGGATGAATAATTCTTTATGCTTAAGTTAAAACTTTTCACACCCTTTATATGTTTTTAATGAAATAATTCAATTAGTTTACTGCTTTCTAAAAATCTCTTGTAAAAAGAATATTTTGAAGTGATTTGTTTGAGAATAAAATTTCTTTCAGCGTGTAAGTTGGAAAAATAAATTTTAAATTCAGTTTTAAACAAAATAATTAAGCTCATAATGAAGTTTAATTTATATAAAATGAGCTGGTTGTGTGTGAAACTTTGACAAATTTAATTTTATCTAAGGGATGAAGTTTTATTAACCTAGGCAGAATTAGAGAAGCCTGTGTAATCAAATTTAACTTTTTTCACATTATGTTATTTTTAAATGTTGAGAAGCTGTTTATAGTTTAATAAACAATTTCAGAATATGTGTTTTGAACAAATTCTGAGACATGGAATAAATTAAATTCTAATTTATTCATAGAAATTTTAAGTCAGACCTCTAGGGTATCTCACGAATAAATTAAATTGTTAATTTCAAGTTATTTAAGGGATCAATATTTGTATTTGTTAGGAAGACGATAGCACTATAAGGTAATCCTTTGGCAAAAGTATGCCAAAAATATGTTGGTCAGTTAATAAGTGTCAAAGCTTTTGACAAAATTAATTTAATTTTATTGCTTTCAAAATAAGAATTTGAAATTCATAAGGGTAAAATTTAGAAGCTAAATAAAAAACACTACTCACTTCTTATAATAGAAAAAAATACTTGATAAATACTTGAAATTTATATCAACCTTTCCCATCATCTTTACTGGAATCTAATAATATATGTAGATTACATTTGTGATCGCATGATGAAGTGTTAAGCTAATCGCGATATTCTTTTCTCAGTTTACAGTTGAATTGATTGACTGCAAAACTCACGAATGAATTTAGAAGAAATAGAATGAAATTTTTTCGCCATGGACATTTTTCCAAAATTCTTATAACAATATATACAACTAAAACAGAAAAAAAGGAGCCATTTTGTCATTCAAAATCAAAAACGCAATATTTATTGGGAAAAAAACAATTCTGTTGTATACCTGAAGTTTTTGGCATAATAATGATAGCATATGTTACAACGACAGGCCATTCAGCTTAATATTAACCTAATATTTTCACAAAAGTTTTGAAACAGTTATGTACATAATAATAATGCTACTACCTTAAGCTAAAAATTGCCAGGTTTGTATATAAAATTAATTTTTTTTTCAGTTTTAAATTGTGGCAAATCAGCAAGTTTGAGTATTGTTACACGACTTTAAAATACTGTAAAAATAGTACTACAATATGCCTACTAAAATTGAGTTTGTTACATGATGGAAATATTCAGCTTTATCTGCAATAATTGTATTCAGAATACTTTTATTTGGAAGTCTAATTGCAGTATCAACTGAGGGCTTATTTAGATTTATCATTTTCAGTAGTGTCTCCTCCTTTCAAAATATTATTTCTCATAGCAACCTGAGAACGTTTTAACAATGGCATTATTTCAACTGAAAAAAAAATGATGATAAAGCTCTTAAATTATGAAAGCTATTTCTTAAAACAAAAATTGACCTCAATCTGAATTAAGTATAAATATAAGAATTCAGAAAACTCAAAACATAATCAAGCAGACATTATTTTAGTAATGAAAATTAAAATTAATAACCATTTCACACTGAATTAGTTGATTGTACTTAAAAATATTTTTAATTACTTCAATTTTAGAGTGGAAAAATGCTTTAAAATGAAACGCAAACCAAAATCTAATCTCAGAAAACTTCAAATATCTGAAAAATTAATTTTTTAGTAGTTCTGAAATTCGGTGGCAAGCTGCACAATGATATGGGCTACAAAAAAAATTGATATATTTGAGATTTTCAGGGTACCGTGTAGCCTTAAACATATGTCGTACTTGTTGTCGATGTTCACAATTCCCATGTGATACTTTTCATTTGCCAATACATGAATCCAGGTAGTCACTGCATTCTTCAACTCTTCACGGTTCCAAAATGTTTATCGCCAATAAACTCTTTCACATTATAGAAAAGATGGTAATCGTTAGGAGCAAGACCCGGACAACAGAGTGGATGATCAAAAATTTCACTTTCGAACTTACCCAGAAATTCTTGAGTTGCAACAGGAATGTGAGGTCGGATGGGAGGGAAATCATTCCTCATTTTTCGCCTTCTGTTTTGGATGACTCTTCATAATTTTCTTAGAATCTCCCAGCAACGATTTACATTGATTGTAATGCCTTTTGGCCTGAAAAGCAACAAAAAAATATAATTTACTATCCCAATAGATAGTTGCAGTGACCTTTCGTTTAAGAGAGAGATTCTTCTTTTTTTTCTAAAACGGATGATGAGGGTTAATGTCACTCACAAATGATTAGTGCTTACTCTCTGGGGCACTGTAAGGCATCCAGAACACATCACCAGTCACAATCCTGCCAAGAAAGGCATTTTCTCCTGTGTAATATAGTGCCAAGATTGCCAATGCCGGTTTAGTGCACAGGCGGCAGAGGAGTACAATATAGGAATTCTGAAATTCGTAAACAAATATAAAAAATGTTAACATATCAAAGGTGATGCTTATCCAGAAATGAAGAAAGATTCAGTATCTAACATAATTGTTTTTTCCCAATAAATACTGAGTCTCTCGTTTCACATAACTAAATAATATTTATAATATGAATCACTCGTATAACCGAATTATTTCATTTGTTGATGATATTTATATAGGTACATTAGCAACCTGATTCAATATTTGACAGTATGTCATACCAGAATATTACTGTATATATATATGTGGGACGGCGTCTAGGGGAAGGTTCGATTTTAATGTTAAAATAAGCATGCAGAGTTAAAATAACCTAATTTATTAATAACACAACTAAAACATTTACTACTTACAAGGGGTTTTAAATTATTCGAGATAACACCATACTAATTCCGAAAACATGTACTCTTTCTCAAAACAACGGAGAGACCGATTTTCTCTGATCTGCCTTCGTTCAATCCTTGGTGCAACTCCCAGTTTCTTCTTTCTGCCACCTTTATAAATACATGATCTCATCGTATCGCGCAGCTAAAACTCACGTGGTTTCGATTAGTGGTGCCATCTCTTACAATAAAAATCAAAAGAAGTAAAAGAAAACTTGCACTCCTTTCCTACAAGTTCGGCCATCCTGGGAATCACTGACCTCAGTGATTTTACATACCATACAATAAAATAAAAAGGCCTCTGCAAAATTAATATTAATCGGAGATAAAAATTCCAATATAGACATTCAAATTTGAAAATAAGAATACAACTCTAAAAAATGAAATATTAATAGCAAAGAAAGCAAAACACATTAATACACATTATGTTCTTTTAAAAAGAATAGAAAACGCTTTTTATTAAAGTACATCATCATGGTGAGTAAAATTTCATTAAATCAGCAGATGAATTTGTTACCTTAGGTCCCTCGTGATCACCCACTTTCTCTAAATCATATCTATCTCTAGGTTTTATTTTAACTATTCTATATGGTCCCAAAAACTTAGGCCTCAATTTCAAACCTGTCCCAAATTGTGTTCTCTTGCGATCAGATGGGCAATTTCGACGGGTATTAAACCTATAAGTTTTTGAACCCAATCTTTTTTCGGTAAGGAAGTTAGCTCTGCATGACGCTCAAATAAGGTAAGATTCAAACCAATATCTTCCTTCATATTAAACTTATGAAAAGTTTCGTGAAACAGTTTATTTGATGCTTGAACGTTTTCGGTGTTATTCGGCATACCGGCAGTCTGTTGCGCTTGTATTCGCAACTTCTCTAATTCGTACTCTCGTCTTTCTCTCTCATCCTTTCGCATATCCTCTCTCTCAGCCCTTTCTCTCTCAGCCCTTTCTCTCTCAGCCCTTTCTCTCACCTTTCTCTCCGCCCTTTCTCTCTCAGCCCTTTCTCTCTCAGCCTTTCTCTCTCAACCCTTTCTCTCTCAGCCCTTTCTCTCTCAGCCCTTTCTCTCTCAGCTCTTTCTGTACGTTCCTCCACTATGCTATCAAGCATCTTTTTAACATCGTCTTCAACGTAATCTGGGCTTTTTACGATCAGCTCCTTTAACTTCAATTTTGTATACCTGCTTCGATAGTAAGATCCAAATCCTCGGCGAGTGACACCAAATCCTCTTTCCTTTTCGCGAGTAAGAATGCCATTTTTATACTCAGAATGGTGACCCAGGAGAACAACTTAAATTTTTACCCAAGTTAAATGAGACAAAACCATTAAAATGATACGCAAAAAGTTTACTCACTTAAAATGAAACAAAAGATAATTTAAATAAGATGCAATTATCAATTATAAATAATTATAGACAAAAATGGACTTTTCAAAGAATTCTCGGAACTTAAATCCTTTTACAAAACACAACAGTATTACAGTTAATATCAATTTTATTTTTTATTAAAAAAACAACGCGTTCCTCTCATTTATCAAAAATAGATTAAGAAAAAACACGGAAAGTACTCAGTTATTAATCCAAAACTGAAGGAACATCAAATATTTATGTCTGCAATTAAACCAATAATAGTACCTAGTACTTCAAAATTCAATTTCAGATTCACAGAACAGGAAATATACACACAAAATCATTCATTTATATAATTTTCGCCTATTACTCACACAATACCAAAAAAAAGGATACTAGCACAATTCAATGTAATTCTGAAGACACTTTACCTTGACCTCAATGACACAGGAAATCTTGTTTCGTGTTGATAACTCGCAATTCGATGCAGTTCCAAAGGTTCTCTCGTCAGTGTTGACCTCAATGATCAAGGTAATCCCGTTCAATTCGTTCAGTATCTCGTTGAGTCGCTGGGCTTCCAGTTTTGGTTGACTGTAGCTGACGTGGAAATTCGCCAAGATTCCGTGTTTCTAACCAAGTCAATGGACTCCTTTTTCTTGTTGACTGTTCTCGCTGAAGTATTTCCGTATCGCTCGTAAAATTTCTTATCCAGCTGAAGGCTTCGCCGGGTTTCTATTCGATGCAAGGCAAGGTCTATGTACCGCTCAGGAAATCAAAAATCGATGAGGAGGTAAAACTTTTAAAAAAATGCTCTTAGATAAAACTTTGAATAGTTTAAAAAATCCCGGCCGAACCCCCAATTTGTGGGACGGCGTCTAGGGGAAGGTTCGATTTTAATGTTAAAATAAGCACGCAGAGTTAAAATAACTTAATTTATTAATAACACAACTAAAACATTAACTATTTACAAGGGGTTTTAAATTATTCGAGATAACACCATACTAATTCCGAAAACACGTACTCTTTCTCAAAACAACGGAGAGAGCGATTTCCTCTGACCTGCCTTCGTTCAAGCTTTGGTGCAACTCCCAGTTTCTTCTTTCTGCCACCTTTATAAATACATGATCTCATCGTATCGCGCAGCTAAAACTCACGTGGTTTCGATTAGTGGTGCCATCTCTTACAATAAAAATCAAAAGAAGTAAAAAAAAAACTTGCACTCCTTTCCTACATATATTTATAAGAATAGCTTCACACATACAGTTAAAAATAACTTAAAGTAATTATAGGACTTTGAATTGTATTTTTACTAAAAATGAAATAAAGAATAATTTTTCAATATGTTACTATTTCTTTCTCTCATCTTTACATAAAGATCCATTTTGAAAATTTGTAAATTCTAGCAAAATTTCAAATTCAGTTTTTTCTTTGTTATTTTTCCTACATTTAGTGGTAATTATTGTATTTCTGTGCATCTAAGTTGATGGAATGTTTTCTCCTAAATGGAACCAGAAAGGCATCTATAAAGAGTAAGATATTTATATCTGATAGAATATATATGAAATGATTTTTGATTAATCATATTTCGTTAGTTCAAACAAGAAATATAAAAACTTAGAGTACAAATTGCAGTTGAATTATTTTAAAATGCAAAAAAAAAAAATAAATAACATTAATTTAAACTACATTAAACATAAAAAATTGCTTTTCTAAGCAAATATTAATTTGTGCCATCATTCTGTTTTAAATATCTGCTGTTATTCTCTGAATATTTATAAGCTTTTGGACATAATGATGCAAAATTAAAAGATTTTAATATTGTTATGCATCAAACTTGCTAATTTTATACATTTTTGAATTCCTTAACTTGTTTGTAAAAACTGAATGCTTTTTAATTATAAAATTTTCAGTAAATTTAAAAATATATATTGTCAGCAATTTTCAATCAGATATTGTCAGGTAAATAAACAATATGCGAACAATTGAATATATATGTTCTGATATCTCGTGATTTTACGTTCATTGATAATTCCAATAATTTTTATATTTAAAACATTCATATAAAACATCATCAGCAAATGTATTTTTGTAATAATCAATTATCAAAATTCTTAAGCCGATGTCTTATTTATTGAGTAGTCTTTAAATATTAAATTATTTTCATACCAGGAAAAAAAGCCTGAAATATCCTCTCAAAACTTTATAAGTTATTGAAAGCTATTTAAAGAAAAAAATACTTATCTATTAAAGTTTCTTAAACACACACAATGAATAAAAAATAAATATTACAGTGAATTAATTTTATTAGCTTAAAATCAACTTTAAACAGAACAAAATAATAAATTTCTTATTTTAAATCCTCGTGCTTCTGGAAACTTGTAAAAAAAAGTTAAATAGATAAAAAAGCTCTTAAAAACCATTTAATAGGAGGCAAAAGATTCACTTCTTATATAAGGAAAAAGAATAACAAATATAGTCATCATTTTTTATATAAATATAACTTACATTATGATTTTTACTCGTCTATATGTTACTTTAGCATCTCTCTTAAAAAATTGATAATCCGTAATAACTTCAGAAATGAGAGATATAAATACTGATAGCTGTAAACGGGACCTTTTATTGTAATATTTATAGTAGTGCCGTATATATTTTGAGAGATTTATTTTATATTAGTTTGACAGTTATAGGATTAGATTCCTGAAAGTTTGAAAAGTCAACCGTAAGTGACCATAAAATTCGTAATGTTTATTACGACAGACATTTCGTGGAAGTTTGAAGGAATATGGATACATAACCGTTAGTGCATTCCCATAAGGGTCTTAACAATCGCTGTGATTTTATAAGTCAATATAAAGTTACAATAGGTTTATCAATTGATAATAAAAATGTTGCTTCAGTTTCAGTACCCGTTCTATATATTGTCAGCAGTTTAAGTAAATGAATATTTTTAAAAATTAGGTAATATGCTTTTTAAATCATAGAAAAAATTACAGTAAAAAAATTTTAATTTTCGTTAAATTTTTTGAATTGTTTAATCCTATTGTTCTAAATCATATCACAAGTGATTTTATTAAGCAGAAAATGAATTTTACTTAATTCAGATGAATACATGTAATAATTATTGCATTGGTCTTACGTGTTACATATTTATTTAGTAATAACTTTTTTTCTATTTTTATTTTCATTTTTCATCTATAACTCTGGTGGTTGCGGTAGCCTAGTGGTAAAGGCAACGGATTTGTGGCTGGCTTTTCATGAGTTCGAGCCTAGTATCACTGAAGACCCGTCATGCAGAGAAGGTTATGTGCGTTAAATCTGTCGAGGATCAAGCGTCCTCCAATTGGTGGGATGTGGAAGCTAGAAGAATGGGTGCAAGATCATGTTTCGTCATCTTCACTTGACCATGGTTCAAAATGACGAAACATGACGAAACGAGGGCTTTTGGTGACAGAGTTCGTCATTTTGAACACTGTCACCAAAAGCCCTTGTGTATAGCTGAATAAGGCGACGTTAATATTAACTCACTCACTCATCTATAACTCTGTATGCGTTTGTTTTCGTACAGTTCTTGATGTTACTATACATACATAGAATCATTGTTGCAATATTCACGTTTAAGTTACACAATATCAGGAATTTCATTTTAATTTCTTATAGTTTTATTGTTTCTTGTTCCACTTTTGTTAGATCAGATAAAAAAAAAAGCGGATGTCCTCAAAGAGTTAATCTCTTCAAAGAGTTAGGAACAGGACCGAACCATGACCATTGGGGGCCCTGGGCTAATGAAACCTGGGGGCCCCCTAAATAATTAAAAAATTTGCCCTTTTCCTAAAAAAAATGTTTCTGGGGGGAAATTTTAAATATAAAAACTCTCGCTTAAGGGTTTTTTTTATTTCAAACAATTTAAATTCATTATAAACAATAACATATTTTACAAAAAAACTTTTCTACACTTTTGTGCTGTAAATTCTTTTATTTGCTCATCACATTTTAAGTCTTTACGGAGATCAGTATTAATAGAAAGAAGTGATAAATAAGTAAGTCTAGTATTTGTCGTTGTTGTCCTATATTTCAAAATTGGACATTTTAGAGAATGCATGCTCTGGTTCACTAGTAATAGGGAGCTTTACAAAAATCTTTAAAACGGTATTCATATTTGGAAAAACGTCAACAAGCTTCTTTTCAAATTTAAATTTAACATATCACTACAAGTATAGGACAGCTCATTTTGTTTTAGATAAGTTTTGAGTTGAATACCTTCATTACCTTCATTTACTAAATGTTGGTCTAAGTCTTCTGAATAGGAATTTGATCTTGCAAATCCATCAAAAATTTAAATACTATATTCTGCATGTACTTTTCTATTAAAATCAAGGGTTAGCTTATCTAACCAAACAATAAGCGTGTCCCTTTTAAGTTTTTCTGCCCCATACAGAGCTTTTTTGTCGATTTATCTGCAAATTTTGAAATAACCCATCTCTTATTCACTTCACTGTATTCTGTTTCTACACTAGGACTTAATTTTTTGGCTGCGTCTTGATACTCCTTTAGTTTTTGATCTGATTCATGTACATTGCTTATAAACATTTTTCTTGACATAATTAACTTATTTACTTCACAGATGTCCAAACCAGGAGTTTGTAATTTTTTGTTAACTGAATTAAATCTTTCAAAAATTTCTTCCTAAAATATAATATAAATGGCAATTTCAAATTTTGTTAATTTATTTTTAAAAATTTACTGCGTTTTTTTGAAAATAATTTTTTTTTATTTTCATTGTCACTAAATATTTTAATAATATTCATGTTATTACCATAATTATCTTTTAAGTCTTCAACAGCATCGTAGTGACAAGACTATCTGGTCTGATTTAAACTTTTTAAGGTAAATTTCAGTTTAATTTCGTGATTTAGATGTTCCTACGTACGGGTCTAAGCAGAAAAGAAAACATATATTTGTTGCACTAAACTGAAGAAGTTCACTATCTCAGTTTCAACCTTAACAGATTCTGCACCAACCAGACTAAGAGAATATGCAGCACACGACACATAATTAGCGAATTGATTTTTTTTCTTTTAGAAGATCTAGCACACCATCATATCGAACGGACATATTGACAGCGTTGGCAAATATCTGCCCACTACAGTTATCCAATAGCAGTCCATTTGTTTCTAAAAATTCTTGTAGATAATTGAATAAGTATTATCCAGCGTGACTACTAATTTTTATTAATGAGACACATCTTTCATACACTTTTCCCGGAAAACAATATCGAAGTACAACAGCAAATTGGTCATTGTGGGTCAAATTTGGTGTTGAATTCATCACAATTGAATAGTACTTTGTGTAAACGTTATTTATTTGAGTTGTAATTGTTTAAATGATTTGCTTGCCTATGATCTCGATTTTTTGCTAATATATCATTTTTAGTCATTCCAGGCCACCCATAAATTTACCATTATGAGGAGAATCAAAAACTTCCTCGGTACCTCTAAATGCTAAACCTCTTATAGCCAAATACTGTACTACAGCTATAACATGTTTGAGGGCATTGTGGTAATATTATATTGTGTATATTTTCTTAGTTGCACCTTTAACTGTTTATCTAACGAGGGGAGGGAACGATTAAGGAAATTCATTCGGGGGATGAGATTTTGTGTAATGGTAATATTTCTTTAGCGCGTTCAAGCGTCAATATAATAGCGCCGAATAGACAGTCAGTTCCGAGAAAATAGCCTTCGAAATTCATACTTAGCTTTTATACAATTAAGTTTCTTTCAGCTCCAGCAATGCAGTGGCATAGGCGGTAGTGCACCTGCATTCCGCGCGGTCTGTCAGGGTTCGAGTAGCGCGATCGACTTGTCTTTTTGTTCAATTCATTTAATTATTTTTACAATTAAATAAATTTATTTAAAAAAAGGATTATTAAATATTTTATGTAATTATTTTATATTTTAAGAACTAAAACAGCTACTTAAGTTATAATAAATATTATAGAATTATTAATGAATAATATTTATTATAAAAATATATTATATTAAATGATATTTTATATAAGTATTTTGTATTTTAAAAAATAAAATACTTTCAAATAGTTTTATAATTAGATAAAAATAGTTTTAATATGTAAAACTGTTTATGATATTTTATTATTACAATTACTTTTTAATTATATAAAATGTTTGATAAGAAAGATTATTTAATTGTAAAAATAATTAAATGAATTAAAAAAAAGGCAATACTACCGTTTGACTCTAACCCTGACCGATCGCAAAAAATGCAGGTACGCTCTCACCTATACCACTACATCGCTAATTAGTGGTATAGGTGATTAAAATTTAATTGTATAAAATGAATTGTATAGTTTGAATTTCGATTGCTACTTTCTCCAAATCGACTGCCCATTCGTTTCTATTACATTGAGGGGTGAACATCCTGAAGCAGTGGACTTCAAATTGTGTTCCACGGAACCGTGGGGTTCCACAAGGCATACTCAGGGGTTCCACGAGTCACAATAAGAAATCCAGAAGAAATAAATAAGTATGCAAAACGGATTCACATTCTCTATGAAGTTTATAAGTTACAAGTATCTAAAGCTCATCACCTCCCCCTCCCTATTCATTGAAAATTTTATTTATGTATAATAACTTTACTTTGCAACACTTTTTAAACTTTTATTATAAAATAATAAAAGAATAATAAAACGTTTAAACTTTATATATATATATACTTCCTACTAGGTTGTGAATATTCTATTGCTTACTATCTCGGGTTCCACGAGTTAATTTTATACTCGTTAGTTAACACAATGTCTTGCAAAACTGAATAGTTTTCTAATGGACAATGCACCTTTTTTACATTTGTGGAAAACAACACCTATAATGAAAGAAAACGAACAAAACATGTTAAGAGAGTTGATGTTAAATTCTAAATTTAAGCAAGAACAGCTTCGAAATTTTAGGTTTCAAATTCTCTCTCAGCAAAATACACGAGATTTCTCACACATCTATAAACATTTTTATGCCATTTAGAACATTGAGTTTAAGTGAAAGATATTTTTCAACGTAAGAGGCTACAAAAACAAAGTATAAAAGCAAATTAAACTCGGAATAAGTAATGCGATTGCACTTAATCTCAACAGATCTAGACTTCGACCGTGGGGAAAAAATGAAGCACATATCTCAGTTACTAAATATAATACATGGATAGGTGACACTTAAATGAGTAAATTATATTAACAAAATTAGATTAGAATTTTTTTAATAATAAATGCAAAAAAAATTTTCATTGCTTTTACATGAAGTGCTTGTGACATGATGAATTTTTACTTTGAATTTACTTTTAAATATTACTTTGAGACATACTCTTCGATGTATGTGTTTGAAATTGGGTTCCACGAAAACACTTTCTAGTTCAAGTTGTTCCACGAAAGCACTTTAAGTTCCAGGGACTACATAAAAGCACCTTCAAGTTCTAGGGGCTCCATGAGTTGAAAAAGTTTGAAGACCACTGTCCTAAAGGAGTAATGCTAATACACGAAGTCTCGTCCCTAAATGAATTTCCTTCGTCATGTCCTCCCCTTGTAAAACAGACTTATTTTCTTTTCGTGTCAGCCAAACTAACACTGAATTTTTATGTTCAATAGAATTTACCTGATTTTCTAAGCAACTTGTAAAGTATTTCCTATTAGAAAAGTCGGTTGTGTATTGAGAATTTGTTTTAGAAAAAGTTTGCAGGTCAAACAAAAACTACTAATACTAGTTGAATAATATAGCCAAGATCTTTTTCCAGCACTTGTCCATTTTAAAGTTTTTTAATGAAAGGATTAATCAAAAATGATCTCTCTTGTCCTTTGTATTCTCTTACCGTAACAGAATATATATTGTTTGGATTTTTATTTTGAAAATAACTCATTTCACATGTAGGAAACAATTGATAAAATTATTACTTAACGATTTAGGCCACGAACCCATGCCAACGTATTTTTTAACTCAAACCCCCAACATTTTGTAAGCACTGATGTCCTCTGTCTGAACAATATATTTTTTAGAAGGCTGCTGGTCATCGAGATCTTGCATATTTTCCTCATTAATATTTGGTTGTTGTGTTTCTTCGTTTTCTTTGGCTAAGTTCCTTCCCCTTTCACTTCAGTGGCTTAACGTGCAACCTGCATTACGGGCGGCGCAAAGCCTGTTTTGCTATGGTTTTTTAATCCTTTGTAAGATACGGTTTTAGGCCTAAAACCTGATTGCACCTTTTGCACAAAAATAAAGGGCTTCAGAAAAAGCGTCACTACGTTTGAATAAGTGCTCGATGCTCATCGGCACCGTCCTATGCTAGAGCCTCTGACTATTAATTATTAATTTCCACGTATTCGGTGGTAAGACGGAAGAACAGAAGTAAATTGTGCTTTTGCTCTCAAAAATAAAAATAAATTTGGTAATTTCGGGTATTTTATTTTTGAAATGTATTTTTTACTGGTTTATTATTTTATTACTATTTTGAGTGTAAACATCTTTTTATGTTTGTTATCTTCAACGGGGAACGGGGGCCCCTAGAATCCAGGGGGCCCTGCGCTGCAGCCCATTAAGCCCATACGTAGATCCAGCCCTGGTTAGGAAAGAATGTAAAATTATTAGGTATTGAATTCCACATCTCTTCAAAATTACTTCAACATTTTCTTTAAAAAATGGAATATCAAAATTCAATCACAAACGAAAATATTTTTTTCCGAGGAAACAAATAAAAAACTAGCATATATATACCAGGGAAAATCCGCATTGCACCAGAAAAGTGTTTCAATAAAAAAAAAAATAATGTTGGGTGATTTTCCCTAGCCTAATGGAAGGAGCATTCTATTAATTAAAAAAAAAATATGACTTGGAAAATTTACCTTTTATTGCAAAAGCTGTTTATTCGGGGGGAAAATTGGATAGTTATATAAGGTGAATAAATATCTTTTACTTACAATTAGTTCATATTAACAAAAAAGAACCCCTAATAAATTAGAAAAAATTCTGATGGTTTATAAAAAATAATTAAGAAATATATTTTGCGAAATAAATATGTGCACAGAATAAAAACTACATTTAAAACAAAGGTTTCCTGACAAATAATATAATTAATCTTTCTCTGTATCTGTAAAAAATATCTCGGAATGCGATGGCTATTTAAAGCTATAGAAAACTCAAAACATATTATTTAAAATTTTTGTTTTTGAACATTTCTTAATATTTCGCCTGCTTCGCATTGCATATAAATTAGAAATCAGAGGCATTTAGCAACATATACGGTAGAAAAATCTTAATCTAAGCAATATCTTTTGAAACTAGAAAAAAAAAACAATTTTAAAAGTTGATAAACTGAGCAAAAAAGCCACTTTATTAAAGCAAAACACACATACTGAAATACCAAAAACATCAACCTTTTTTGCAACCCGTCACATGCTTGTAAGAGCTTCCAAGTAATTTAATTATTTTATTTTTTAGTCTGAAATATCCAGGCCAAGGAACATAATTTTTTTCTACTTTATTTACATTGGCTTTAGTCCAAGTACCATCCCTCAGCCTTAGGAGACATCAGAGGTCTTTGTTAGGGTCATTTCTATTGTCCAACTTCTCCAACAATGGAAGAGCTGAAGCTCGTTTTGGATGTCAAGCTAGACTGGTCAAATTTTTCAACCTCTTTAGTATCGGGTCTTGGGATGGATTTTTCAGAGCATTAAAGTGATGAATCTTATTTGTGTAACAAGCACTATATCAGAATTTATTTGAGAAAGATTTCTTTATAGAAAATGATGGTTTAGATACATGATTGTCAGGTTCGCCGCCGGCACATACTTTTTATACAGAAACTTTAATGATATACGATTTATCTGAGATTTTGGAATCTTAAAATGGCTTTTTTTAAAATGGAATCTTAAAATTTGGTATCAAGGATAAATTTTAGTTTACGAGTAAGGTCGTGTAATATTTATTTATATTAAGGGAAAACATTTAAACTTTTCTTCAAAAGGAAATTTCTTTCTTTCAAATTTATATTTTTATAAATCGAATTTGATCTGGAGAAAAAATGTAAAGCTTCTTATTTCAGTCGGTTGTTATTTAAAACATTAAAAAAACCTCTGACAAAAAGATTGTGTCTGTTGTTCTTGCTTCTAATGCAGCCCGATAGACTGTATCAAATCGATACCTACGAAATTCATCATAAAAAGGGCTAATTTAATGTCTATCGTTATCCGCAGATTTGAGCACCATCCAGGTGAAAGAACGTTTTGGATCCATCTCCCTCAAATTTTGTTGGAGAACCCCCTGGTGGTGGTCAGGGGACGCCCTAATTCTCTTCCCCTCCCACCAAACTCTCGAGAGGGGACTTAAAAACATTCCTGACTTATTTTGGGATTCAGATGGGCATAGCAGCCAGCATCATAAATCACTATACCGTCGGGGAGGCTAGATTGTGTCTTCAGCATTTTAACCTTTTCGTGACGATGCACTGATTAACAAGTATATTTTAGAGACGAGTGCGTCACATAGACATCTACCTCAAATGTCATCTACAGCCAGTTGATGCATCGGTGAATTGCGTTTCGAGCTTGATCGACAGGACTAATCGTCCCCACGATAAGTTGCATTGAACTGCTCTCCGCCCGATACGATGGTTTGAGACTTATGTGTATATGACACACCCGTCGTGAAAGGGTTTGCCCGAGATAGCTGAAGGGATACAATCATAAACTCGTGCATGGCATTATCGAGCCGTAGTTTTCAAGCATGGTTCCACTAAAGACTCACAACATAGGAAGACTAGTGCACTTAAGATTATTTGGGTGACGAAATTCCTCACGTTGGTGTGGTGCAGATGCTTGGAGAGTGAGTTACCACACTTCGGGTATCGTCTTTGTCATTTATTGTGATTCAAAATTTTGAAGTCTGTAACCTTTGCCTCTCAAGAAACTTCAATGTTTGTCGTTAATATAAAATCAAATCAATATTGCAATAGTAAGGAACCAAGTAAAATGTTATGGAAGTTTTTATTACCTCCCCATTTCCTTTGGTTTTTAAGAGTCTTGATAAGTTTGTCCTATTGAATTCTACTTTCAAACAAAATAAAAGAAATATTTTTAATGTTTTGTGTGATTATTTTTATTTTATGTTTGAGATTCCTTGCAGAATAAATTAGTGTTATAATTGTAGAAATAAAATCATAAAATACTCTCTGAACTCATTTAAGTTTTTTGTTCATCTTTCTTGTGGGTGAGAAAATTATCACCCCAGAAACTTATCTGGGAAGGGTTTGATATTTAAAAAAAACTAATGACTGTCGAAATTATAAAATTATCATCGATGTTTCATGACATTGAAAAACTAATCTAAGGCTTTTAATTTTTATGTGGAATTCTCTCTCTCTCTCTCATTTTAAGTCTCTAGAAGATTATATCCTGATATGTGTATGTGGTAGTGAAGAACAAAGCCCCTTTTTTGAGCTAGAAACACTTATGCATGCATGTTCTTTAAATGCAATTACATAAGTGACAATCTTTATACTCATCTTTCAATAATCTTTATTGCAGTCGTTGAATAGATAAGAAAACATTTTAATATTTAAATTTAGTTTGACGATCCCACTCATAAAAATACAAAACGAATAACACAAACACTAATAGACACGGACAAAGACAAAAGTATTTTTTGATTATTCCAAAGTTCTCTGCTTTTATAGCTTTCTCAATTGGAAGCTTTGAATGTCACATTATTTCCGTTAATTAATACCGTGATTGGTCACAATAATTTTAGATGTAATATTGCATGATCTTATTTTGAAATGTGTGAAGGTACTACAATTTCAGGTGATAAAGTTGCGGTTAAAAGAACATTTCCTGTTATCTGGGTTAACTAAGATAATTTACTACCACGCGAAATCTTAGAAATCTCAAGACCATTATAAATTAAATAAAATCCCTCGAGAGAAAATGTAAACATGGTGAATTATTACATATATGTGTACAGGGGTGCAAACCGGAATTTTTCAAGAGGAGGCGGGGGTCGAGGGTCCAAAAGTGCTCCATTCTCGTATCGTACTCCAGTACGCCACCAAACATATTCTTTTGATTTTATCTGTCTGGAACAAAAATCAGTAAAAAATAAATTTTAGAATAAATAACTAACATTGATATTAATAAAATAAATAACAAGAGTTCCTGCCCTCCTGAAACCCCCTCCCTCTTTGTGTGTGCCACTGTATCTGTGTATATACCAGGTGACCAAAGAGTCTATAAGCCTTTGAAAATTCAATAATTCACGGAATTATGCAGGTAGAGAGGTAAAAATTGACACATATGCTTGAAAGAGTATGGGGTTTTATTGAAACAAAAAAGTGCAAAAAATGACCAGCAGATGACGTTTTATGTGAAAACAAGATAAATAATTTGTATAACAATTGATTTTTAGCGATAAACAATATTTTTCATAGCAAGTGTTCTAGTACGGGTCCGATCCTACAAACCAACCATGGCTACGAACCTCGTAATCAAATTCTTTACAGCTACACTTGTAACAGGACTTTTAGCCATGTAACGGGTCTTTCTGTGAAAGCCTCCTACTAATCCTCTTGTGAAAAAATATTTCTTTTAAATATTGATTTATTGAAAACTTTCTCCTGTAGAAAACAAGGTTTATGTAAATGAAGGATGATATTTAGGCATTAACTTTTAGGTACGAGGGGTTAGTGGTCAAAAGTTAGAAGTTAGCGATTAGCGGAAAATAGCGGCGAGCTAGTCGAAAGTTTCTCGACAACTAATTATTGAATAATTGACGATTTAGTCAATAAGTTGGATTAGATTAATATCAACTATAAGTCGAATAGCTGAGAACGGAATTATGATTATTCAGAATGTGTATTACCAAAACGCTCCAAGAGTAAATGATTTAAATCATAATTAAATATTAAATATCTCTTCTACCGTGCTTTTGCTACTAGACTTAATAAAAGATGCATTTCCTACCCTAGGTTGTTAAAATTAATTACTAGAATAATAAAACAGTTTTTTTCTGATTATGAATGATCTTTATTTTAACATCCAAACACCGATGGACGTGAGAGGTCAATCATCACAGCCGTTCGAATTCCCTCCTTATGAAGATAGGACCGTAAAGCTTCAGTAGCAATATTAGAGTACAACTAACAGTATAGCTTTGAAGGCAATGCCTTTTCAGGTAAAACACCTGTTTCCTCTCTGACTACAGCTCAGTTTATACACGATTTTCACGCGATATCACTGACGTTTCGCTGTCCAGCGCCATCTACTGGCCATTTACAGAAAAAAAAATTTTGGGTTTTAATAAAATCTAAAGTTATTTGTAGCATGTGTGAGTTTTACATCTCTGCCTACATTATTACGTCAATTATGGAATCTTAAAATATAAACTGATTCTTGCGCCACCTGGTATATACAAATTTCAAAGTAGAACTTTTTTCTGAAAGCTTTCATCCACATTTAGTATTTATATCTTTTTTTCTTAATGAAACTGATGAAAACTGAAATACAGGGATATTCTAGTATAATGATTTGATTTTATCGAATATTTGTCTTACAGTAGAGCCCTCGAGACTGTCCTCAACCGAAAAGTTTCTTGTTGTGCTGGGGGGGTTTCTTTCAAACCGTTGATCTTATTTTTATGCTAGGCAAACCCAAAGCATTAGCTGCCGAACCCCAATACACCAACACGTATTACACGGAAATTCATTTGCCCCAGGAGATGTGCGCAAGGATGAAAAAAAATTCTGTATCGCCTCGAAGGGTTACAGTCTACGAAATCGAATTCTTCATTCTATCTGAGGCACTAGCCCCAAGAGTCACACGAATTCTCCATACTACTACTACTTTATGGAGAAAAAAAATGTTTACAGAGGTGTATATAGATACTGATACGATTTTTATTCTATCAACAGCGAGTGTGACTTAAATTGTAATTCTTGCCTCAAGAGATTCGAGTGAATTACATCCAACAATTAAAAACCTTGGACAAAATCATCTGAAATCGGACGTATGGCAGAAATGGTGGTCAGGTATTTTATCAAGTAATATCAAATATGATCCTTACACTACACGAAAAACACTAAAATAGAAGAAAATGTAACAGATCCTATAATATTATAAGTTCTTTGTGTATTTTAAGATCATTAAGTAGAAATTAAATTTCCCTTGAGTATATTTATCTTTAGTTGAGTGGAGATCAGCTAATTCACTAGATTTTGTGAAAATAAACTATTAAGGCAGTAATAAAAATCTAAAAATAATTCATTTTTAGAAATTCAAGTCTTCTCCTTTTCATCTCAAGAAGTGATGATTATAAGAATGTTTTTGAATGCATTTGAAAGCTTAATTTTAGAACCTTGCCTAAATAGAATTTGTCATTCTATACGAGTCTATATGTCATTCTACAGGCACAATACCAGAAAACGACTCTGAGAGAGGAACTATACAACTGAACCACAAAAAGAGGTTGCATTTGTAGTTTTTCTGTTATAGTATGAGAAGGGGCAAAATAAAAAATAAAAAATTTGTAAAATTATGCCGTGGCACAAACAATTGAGCGCACACCTTACTTTTACTTGATATATTCAATTTTCAATGTAATTATCTCGGAGAATTTAAGATTTGTTTAGTTCACCAGCGTTCCAAAACAAAACGTGGAGGTGGTTGTTTTCACGCTGAGAAGGACGTTTTCTTTTAGCTTCGGAAACCTGAGGCCTCATTCAAAGATTTTATCAATCTCTTGGAGGCTCGGATAACGGCGATCGCTGTTACACATTTAGCACCACCCTGGGAGCACGTGTAGCTTGCGAAATGTCACAGGCTCTCAGAAGAGCAAAGAGCAGTATTTCTACATTCATCGATAAATATAATACCATGACACCCCCTCCCAAAAAAAAAAGAAAACAAGAGCCTTGGAAACTCTGGCCCCTGTGGGTCCAATCCCGAGGCACCTGGAGAGAGAGCCGAGGATGTTGCTCACTTTCGCCTAACCAACGGACATGACTTTTTGGGAGAACACCTCCAATGGCTCGGCCTAGTTGCTTACAAAGCCTTCCCACTCTGAGACCATGACAGAATGGATGGTGACCCATTCTCCAATGCCCTATACTCGATGAATACCCGATTGACGACATCGTCAGTCGGTACTGGGAGGCAGGGTGTCAAATGGTCATGAAGTCAAGCACGGGCGTTGGGTAAATAATTGAAATCAATGTAATTATCACATTGCAGATAAATGAAAACATATTTATATTTTTACACATAATAAACAGTTTAATTTAAAGTCAAAATGAAGGACAATCAATGGAAAACTTACAAAATGGAAAAATACAGAAGCATTTTAAATAAACAAATGCAGTTTTTTTTCCCCTCAAAAAGTTGAAAATACACTAAAGAAACTTTTGTAATATCTCCCATACAAAAAAGTGTCAATATTTAATTGCGTATCCTTTGGCATTATAATGGACTGTAAATGTCGTAGTAATGATTTGGCAAACTTTTGGTGGTATCTGAAAATATCCCCCCCCTTCCCATTCGTCTTGCAGGGCTTGTTTTAAGTGGGTTTTGATTCTAATTTTGTCTTTATACCACTGTTTGGAGTGTGGTTCTCAGATTTTCAATTATATTGATGTCGGGACTACGATAGTGTGTGTAAATGCTATTCACAATTAAGAAACACATTTTGAATCTACTTGCAGGGCTTTTGGGGTCGTTGCCCTGATGGAAAATGAAATTTCTATCTTAACCCAATTTTTTTGCACTTCCCTTTAGATTGCTTCGAAATACATTCAAGTAAGCCATATGGTTCATAATGTCACCTATAAAGACTACATTACCTACACCGGCTGAAGCCATACACCCCAAACCATGTCGGAGCCACCACCTTGTTTAAATATAAAACGTACATTTTTTGGATGCAAAGCGGTTTTGGGCTTTCTTTATACAGTGCGACGACCATCACTGCAAAAATATTCCAATTTACTTTCATTACTCAATATAACTTTCCTTCAAAAGTTATTGGCCTTGAATTGATGGGTTCATCCTAACTGTAAAAACTTTCTTCTGATTTTACAAGCTGGTGGACGGTTTCTTTCTAACACTTCAACATTAATATCCAGCTTGTCTAAATACATTTCGTACATTTTTAGCACTTACACTTCTGCCTATAATATGAGAAGTTTCTGCGGCAAGTTTGACAGCACTGTCTTTAGGACCAATGTTGATTTCTTTCAAAATTTTCCTTTTTGCAACATCACTCAGGGTACCTTTCCTTCTTCCACACTTATTTTCAATCAATCCATCATTTTTGAATTAGCGTTACCTATATTTTTTTATTCAATTAATTTTTGAGACTGGACAGCAGACTAAAAAAAACTGCCACGCACACTTTTCAGATCATCTGCTAGAAAAGAGCTAGATAAAAGATGAGTTAATTATTTTTCTACAGCGCGTAAATGAGATTGACATATGTAAAAATATACGCAGTAACAATATATTTCAAGAAAGAATTGTACAATTCATGCAAAAACTCTAGTTTGTGTATTGTTTATTGGAAGAGCAAATGAATTTGGTCAATATTTAAAAGTTGTGCGTGATTTATGATATAATTTGAATGAAATTAAAACTTCAAACTGAATTCTCCCAAAGCACAAATATTAAATCAAATTTTGATCACTCAAATAATCAAAAATCCACTTCGCAAAGAATAGAAAAACTCTCCCATTTTTATATATTTGTTTTCGGTGATATATATGTATCCCATGTATGTGAAATTAAACACAATTATTGTTAAAGTATTTTAAGATATTCATTTAAACAAATGCACATATGCCGTTCTTAGATTTTGATATATTTTACCTATAAATTTTCTATTTGATTTTGTTTTCATTTGTGTACAATATTTAACATGCGAAGGCTTTTAAAATCATGGAATTAAAACAAAGGCATAAACATCTTTTGTATATGTTGTGCATTAGCTGTGAGCATGGAATTATCTCCGAAGTGTGTGTATTTTTTTTATAATTGTTAAGATAAGGTTTTATGAAATATTGATCTTTCATTCGTTTTCTTCTATTTATTCATTATGGCAGTATACTATTTAATTGTTCTATATTTGTGCAATTTTTTATGGTAAGCAGTTTTAAGTAAGCTAATTAACACTTCATAAAAGTTTTAGACTAATCGATGAATATTATATTATGCTATTCATCGAATGAAAACTTCAAACTGATATATCTCCATGTTCAATTTTTGATCATATACTATATCATTCAAAACCTTAAGACTTTTTTGATAATTTAAGTAGGGATGCGAAATTTTTATAAATGTTCTAAAATGTATATGTTGTGAAACTGTGCATGGAATTACCTCTAAGATACGTAGTAATTTTTTTAAAAAATTTCAGAATCAAAATTGTTGCTTTTTCGAGAATTTTCGTATGTTTCACAACGAAAAAATTAATGAGAAGCAGTATAAGAAAGACAATGCACAGTTTTATGTAGGATGTTACAAGGTATTTTGGAAAAAAAGAAGGTATTTTGAAAAAAAATATGCATATTCAAAAAAACTTTAGAAATTTATGAGAAATATTAAGAAATCTTTAAAAAATAGAAAATTTTCAAACATTTTGCAATAAATTTGAAATTTTTTATATACGGAGTTCTTACTTAATGATGACTTTCTTAAATACAATTAAAACCACATTTCAAAATTTAAAAATAAAAATAAATTGTAAAGATGGTACCCAGTCGCCTTAAATAATCTTACTACACAAATTTCCTTATAGCAATACTGGTTTCTATTCTAGGAGCCATTTTCCTGTTAAATGTCCAGCTTTAAGTTCATCTAATATAATTAATTACGCAGAAATGATCGTAGAAAAGGTTTAAGATATGATTACGCAAAATTAAATTCAAATAGTAGTCAAATAGAAAATATAGTTAATGCTAGTTAAACATATTTTTCATAAGTGTATTTTCAACCTTTTGAGCCAAAATCTGCATATGTTAATTTAAAATGCTTCTGAAATTGTTCAGTCAAGAAGTATTTCATTTATTGTTCTATTTTTTTACTTTAAATTAAACCATTGCTATGTGTAAAAATAAAAACAAAAACATATTTGCACTTTTCGGTAATATGCTACTTATGAAAAGTTGAATTTATCAAGTAAAAAAGATATGTACTCTTAATTGTTTGTTTCAAGTTTAAGAATGCCATTTTCTTTATATAGTCATGTAATGAAAGTTTTAAAAGCGTATGCATTACAACTCTTTACTGACTATTCAAAAATTTATAAAGATTACATAGATTCCTGTAATATTCTCCAAATTAAAAAATATGTAATTTATATATCAATTTGACGTTTAGGTTTGTTGCATTCACGTCTTGTTTAAGCAAATAACAAGAAATTTCAGTAAAATTTTAAATATTATTAAATGTGCTGCTATTAAATCTTTTATATTCAAATATAGAAAAAAAAATCTATCGTCACTTAACATTCAGCCATTCTTGTGTGTGTGTGTGAAAATCTTTCTAACAAACAAACATTCCAAGGCAGTCGCTGAAATAAACCAATCGATGTCCAAAAAATGACAGAAAAAGCCAATGCTGGTAAGGTTATCATCAACCTGAGAGTTGGGAAAGTTTTCAATTTGGCACCAAAATCCTAAAAATATGACGCCAATTTCTTGTCGCCAAATTAGAGGACTGTGCTAGGATCCGGCGGAGGAATTGTTTTGGTCACTCTTTAACTATGGAAGAGAGAGAGAATCCTGGATCTATCAATATGACGCAGAGGCATTTATGTGGTTCAAAATTACGAGGTCTTTCAACAATATAACTTTCGTATACCTTATATGAGTGTAATGTCAACCCCTTAAATGCCACTGGCGAATATATCCGTTTTGCTCAACCGGTGTGTTAAGTGCCCAGGACGTATATATACTTCTTTCCCAAATACTATACTTTTCTTTGTGCTGCTCTCAGTAAAACTATTCCGAAGGCTTTGGAATTTAGTAAAATGACCTCGACAGCGTATGATTGAGAAGAATTTACTTATTTCAAAGGTATTTGTGCCTATCCTTTCAATACACCACATATACGCGTGCACCTATGGGAAAAGGGAGACCGTATCGTGTAGCTTTTAATCGGTAGTTAAGAGGTTAATAGATCATTCAAGGCTCTAGACAACAAGCAGATGGGTAGGAGTGAAATGATGAGAATTCACATTCTCCCAAGAAGGCACAATTGCGGAAAGCTACAAGGAAGATCATGTTCTTTTTCTTGAGATTTCGATGGAATTATCATAACAGTCAGACCATCCCTACTCTTTCATATTACTAACTACTAAGCAAATTGCATGATGCTCTAACCAAGAAACGGCATGGTATGATCCCCAAAGATGTCCATTTTTCCAGACAATACATTTTCTCACTCATTTCGCAATGGTGTAGAAGAATCTGAGTGATATAGTTTAGAAAGTTTTCCGGATTTGCCCTATTTTCTTAAACTCGCCAAAAGTGGCTTTTTCTGAACTATGAATTTAAAATCCCACTGCGTTGTCAGATTTGACTGCACAAAGGACGTCATTGAAGGGTGGAATAATGGTTGTTGACGTAATCTATTGAGTTCTATACGGAGGGTTTTCACAATGTGAAGAAATATATTCTGGAAAAAATGTATAACATTAGAGGGTGGCAATATAGAGAACACTTAAGAATAACAAATAATAATTAAGTTACACACAGTTAACTTTCCCCATCTTAATTAACTTTTCCCTTCTTTTAAAAATGGATTTGCTACTAAAAATTTAGCAATTTTGTAACATTTTATTTCCAAAATTATTTATGGTATATTATCCGTTATATTTATACCCTAATAGAACAATTTAGGCAGTTTTTATTACAAGTGATTTTTTATATTTTATATAAGAACAATCTAAGGCATTTTTCTAATGGAATAATTGTAATTTCAAGATTTTCGGACTAAGGAATAAAGCACAAATATGTTTAGGTTTAATCATTCAAAGGAAACAGATTCTGTTTTATAATTACATCCCATCATTTAGATTTATAGTTTTAATTTTATATTTTAAATAACTTTTATAAAAACCTTTTCAAACGCACTGTTTGTTCACATGAAATTTCATTAAAGTTCAATAATGCATAAACATTTGAAGGACTCAAGCCACTTCCTCTCAAAAACGAAACTTCATTCTTCATAAACTTTGAGTGCCTCAATTGTTTACATTTTCTTCAAAGAAGATTCTTTATATTTAAAGTTGCTTCATGCTGTAACAATAAGTTTTTAAAAGTTATTATTAAAGAAATAACTTTTACACACGAGATAAAAAAAATCCGTTGTCAAAGCCAGAATTAAAAAGAGAAAGTTTTAAAGACTTGTTGTCTCCGAAAAGAATAATGAATGAAAATTTGTCGCGCTTTATTGAATCCGAGCATCCAGCCGGAAGAGATTCTTTTTTTTTAACCAAAATATATTAGAGCGAAAGAGAAAAACAAAAACTAGACAAACTATTTTTTGCCTCGTTGTTTTCATTTTCCTCAGAGAGAAGCATCCATTTAGAAAACAAACTTTGATAGATTTCACATTAATTTATTTTTTTTAAAAAATGAATAGTGCTGATTTACTTTATACATATTAAACGTATGTCGTACAGTAAGAAATAAATGATATACTTATTTATTTTAATTACAAAATCATTCATTTAGAATTTTTGGATATTGGCATGTTTAAAATGATTCCTTGAACAAGATTATGGAAAAAAGGGCTTACTGTAAATTTTAGAGCTTTTGATTTGAATTAAAATTATTAATTAATGTAAAAGGCTTATGTGAACAGTTTCAAATGAAGTAAATATTTATATTCTTCGTGATGTTTACATATTGTAATTTTATTATCGGTGATTTTGAACATTCAACTAATAAAAAGAAATGATGTAAATTAATTAAAACAAAAAATGTTTTAATTAAGCTCATTAAGTGCTTTCAGAATGCTTCAGAGTACTTTATGTTTGTCCGAATTTATAGATTAGAAATTAGATTATTATTCTATTATTTAAATGTAAACAAGTATACAGTGCAGTAAATATTCATTTTTTGACTAATTCTACAGAAAAATTCGTCTAAATTTCCCATTGTAGTCAAACATCTATTTTTTTTTTTAAAGTAGTTTAAATTGCTCTTATAAGTTTATGCTAAGGTGTTAATCAAAATTATTGTCAAAGTTGGAAAATACTTAGGGCTCAAAACATTATGTTGAAGTCAAAACGCCTTCAATAAGCACGATTGTTGAATTTGCAATAGAAATGTTGTTTCTGTATTTAAAGAAATTTATTATTCTTCCTTTCATTAAATAGTATTTGTACTATTTATTTATAATGCTTTCAATGACAGTAAAAGCACAACAAAACCATAACTGTGTAAAAACAAGGAGACAAATCTTATTATGCACTGGTATTAATAATTTCCTATAATGGCTCTTAAATTATAAAACTTTTAAAGTAATTTTGACAATATACTATCCGAGTAAAGGTACTAGTCTCTATCATTGTTGTGATTTTAATTGTTTAAAGAATTCCTAATTTCACATTGTTTCTTTTTTCAAAGACAGTTTATGCTCTATTAGAATTGGGAAAAGTCTAAAGTTCGAACAAAAAAGAAAGTCATCTTAAATTTTTAATTTTTGATTGATCTAACAAGAATATTCATTCTCACGCCAAATGTTTCTATTTCGAAAAAGATCAATTATAACAGTTGTAAATATTTATTTCTGTATATATCTTTCAAAAGGACTTTAACAATATTGGAAGTCATATTAGCAATATTTCATGAAATATTTTTCAAAGATTGCTTGAAATATTCTGCAAATGAAATTGAATGAGAA